>CABFWO010002657.1:47428-112695 GCA_902155825.1 Timema genevievae
CAATTTACTCCAAGACCACCGAGTTCGACTTATGTCTCTTTTACTTTGAAGCTTTTTTTGGGTATCGAATTTTGTCTAATAAAATCACTCCGTTAAAAAAAGTTACACCAGTCATTGGAGTATTTGTTAGCATGGCTCACAAAGCTTAATCTCAATTCACTGTCGTCATTATTTAGGTGGGCTTGTATTCAACCGAAACATTCCATTTGCTTTAAAAAGAGATAAACATCTTCATGAAATATTAATTGTGCCTTTCAAATGTTCACAAGGCTACAACTCATTACAAATGTTGCCAATATTTAGCAAGGCCTATATTCAACTCGAACATTTCATTGGCTTTAAATAGAAATGAAACACTGAACTGGTTCATCCAAAAATAAACTTTAATATACATTTTACATAGGTAACATACGCAAGGCCGTAGCCAGCCAATAATTTCAGGGGGTCGGGGGTCGGGGGATTGGTAGGCATATCCCTCAATTGCCGGAGGTTAGAAAAAATTATAAATGATAAATAGTTCTAGAAGCTTTCTGAAGGGTTTTTTACGGTTACACCCCCCCTCCCCCTAATTTGTACTTGTACATTAATAAATAAAGCCATATATATTTTGTTCATAAAATTTAGGGAGGGGGTTTGAACCCTCAACCCCCCCCCCCTGACAACGGCCTTGATTACATATTAGATTTTGAAAGAAAGGCCACGATTTATTAAAGTAGCACAGTGCATTTTGAAATCTCAGCGTAAATTTAAATTTTCCTTGACATAGTTTTCCATCAATTTATAATAAAATACATAGGCCTACACACAGGATACTTCTCAATCAACCAAGGGTTGGTCTTGCATTGTTGCAAAGGTTGCTCCACTTCTCCTCAGCTTTTATATTTTCGTTTATGACTTTTTTTTCCTAGCTTTTAGCTTTAAATGTGCATGGGCTAGATTTTTTTTTTAGCATCACGTCTTACAACCTGTTCAGGCTATACGCAAGCTATAGGCCTATGATAATTACTCTAATGGGGTAGCAATTAGGAAGAAAGCTATTTAAAGTTAATTTACTCTCATTTGCGTGGAAGTAGAGTGGGAAACCATTTATGAAAACCACCCCGAGGAGATCCAACCGGGATTAAAACCCCAATCTCACCATCAATAGGCCAGTCCAACACGAGTGTGACGCCTTACATTGTTCAGCCACTGGGGCGGGGGTCTCTTTAGCTATTTATTTGAGCAACCGCACGCACAATAATGTATATGTGTTCGTATTGATTTTAAAGGGCAAGCTAGATTTTAAATGGGAGGGATTAATTATTAACCAATTCAGGACCCGCTTCGGTGGCTGAATGGTCTAAGGCGTCACTCTCGTGTTATACCGGCCACATGAATACGGGGAGATCAGGGTTCAAATCCCGGCCGAGTTTAGGGAGAGAGGTTTTCCCTTAAGGGTTTCCCACCCCTCCTTCCACGTGAATATGAGTAGATTCCCTCTAAAATACTTCCTTCCTCATCCCTACCCAAGGCTGTACCCAGCCAATAAATTCGGGGCGAGAGGGGGAGGGGGTTGGTGGGCACATCCCCCAATTGCCGGAAGCTAGAAAAAATTATAAACGATAAAAAGTTCTAGAAGCTATCTGAAGTGCTTTTTATGGTAACACAGCCTCCTAATTTGTATGTCTACCTTAATTTTTATATTGTTTGAACCATAAATAAAATTTCGGGGGTTTTTAAACCTCAAAACCCCCCTGTCTACGGCCTTGTCCCTACCCCATTAGAGTAATGATTATGATACAATTTTATATGTATAACCTGATCAGGTAGTAAGATGCTGTGATTAAAAACTATATTACAGTCTCGTCAAGTGATGCTAGCTTTGGCAACAACCCACAAGATTTAGAATAATGATACTTACTGTAGTATTTTTGTAGGAATAGCACTATCTGACTTAAAAAACTATTTTTTCAGAAGTTATGTTTATTTCAAGTCATAAAGTATAATCTGCAGATACAATTTCAATACCTATACAATAATACAAACAATATAGTAAAATAGTGGCCAATCAATGTTGACACCAAAAAAAATATGTTTGTATTTTTATAAAGGTTCCAACCCAAACGGGTAGTAAGACGCGGTGCTAATAATAATATTTTTGCTATGACAGTATAATAATAATAATAATAATAATAATAATATTTTTGCTATGACAGTATAATAATAATAATAATAATAATAATAAATAATAATAACAATAATAATAATAATAATTATTAATAATATTATTTATTATTATTATTTATTATTATTATTATTATTATACTGTCATAGCAAAACTAACAGACCATATAGACAGTGAGAGGACTATGTTTTATAGGCCTACATCTTATTTTGAAAACTAGACACATTTGCTAGAACGAGGGAAAATCTTATCCCGACGTATAAAACATTTACGTCCATGTTTTGCCACACGTCCGGGCTAAACTCATATAATTACATTAATCGAACAGGAATAAAGACGGTAAGGTTTTAGAGGAAATTTCTCAAATTTGCATAGAGACAGAGTCGGAAAGAATTTAGGAAAAAAATAACTTTAACAACCCTGCAGGAATTCAAACCTGACTCCCCCATCACACACAAACCAGAGTAGAAGAGCTTATATATAAGTTACTATATATATAAAGTAGGTATATATGTCAAGTATTATATATATACACACACGCGGATGGAGGGGTTCAATTGACGTCACAGTTAGGTACACACAAGTGTTCGATTGTATCTGACTAGTGAGAAGCTGTAAGGCAGGCTCAGTTTAGGAGTAATAAGTGAAATTTCTTATAAAATCCTTAGAACATTTAACCAAAATATAAAAATTAAAAACTTGTGAAATTAATGATTTTTTAACGTTACAGGGATCCAAGCCTATTCAAGATTTTAAATGTAGTTTTTAGTAAAGTTAATTTAATGAAACACTCATGAGTATTTGGTTTAAAGGTGGCACTCACGCAATAGATTTGACTAAGGGTTCGTCCAGACTGACAAGCGTGCAAGCGAGCGCGCAAGCGACTGGGTGGCCAGACTGGAGAGCGAGCGAGCGCGTGATAGCAGATAGCTCTCGTTAGTTGTTGACGAGGAGGCTCCGAATTTTGGCTGAGTGAACTGAGGGGGGTTTTAACAAGTGACTTATTGTTGTGGTTTTCTCATCCTCTTTCTACGCTAATGGTGATTCTTATTTGTAAAGGCCTACTTTGATAATATTGAAGTATTTTAACATATCAGTTATATATATAAAACTATAACTTATATATATATGTATATATATATGTATATATATATATGTATATATATATATATAAGTATGGTTTATGATCTTACCAATTAAATTAGGCCGTTAGTAGCAATTGTGCTAAACCTATCGATATTAATAAAAATGTCAAAATTAGAAGTTTTCCCAGCACTCAATGAACCAACATACAATAATATTGCCTAGCGCCTGTAAACTATACTGTACCGGTTCAAGCGCGCGCGCTCAGTCGCTCGCTCCAGTCTGGCCACCTCTCATTACAACCAATGTGTTCTATTTTATATTTTAGTCGCTCGCCCAGTCTGACCGCCCCCTAAATTTTACCTTCCTCGTCCTTTCCCCGTTAGTGTAGTTGATATGTGTCTCACCCAGAAGGGTATTAATATGTGGCTGGGGAAAAAGAATTCGTTTTAAGAGAGGATAGAAAAATGTTTGATAAATGACCTTGAGTTGTTCTCCAACTTCCTAGCCAGTGACAACAGAGCAACACGTTTGTCCATACCTGCCCACTGGTTACAATCGTGTAGCCATAAAAATAACTTGATCTGACAGCTTCAAAATTGACTCGCATCAACTTTCGTGTGTTCATAAGCCAAGTTATGTTTCTTGCGAAGGCCACTATTAAGGTAAGGTGGAGGGAGACGCGAGAAAATACCAGTGTTTCTAAAGTTTTTATAACAAAACTTTTTTTTGTCAAAATAAATCAAATAACTCTCCAGTAAAAACATATTATAGCATAATTTTCTTAACATGGTGACCCCAACATTTATTGAACATCTGTCAAAGAGTGTCTTGGAATTTGGTGACAACTTTTTCTCTTCATTTAAAACTTTTATCATCTAATGGTGCTATGCTCATGAAAGATATTTCTCTGATTACAGGTCACTAGCTGCTCCTGAAGATATCTTCATGAAGGTTAGTTATCTCAATAACGATCCGACTATAATATTTCATTTTAAAATCCAAGAGAACAAATTGACGCCGAGCTTCGTGAACAATCAAACACATTTTGTAATCGTAATGCACATGCCAGCGCGATGAAAAAAACAAAAAAAGAAAGAAAGATAAAACCTGACTTATGACGCTTTCCCTCAACAATGGTTCAATTTTCCCACTCGCTTGGTTCTCTCATTGTTTGGCACAACCATTTTGTTCCATGATTAAAGAGATGACTTTGTTTGGTGCCTTTGAGCATGCGCCTCAGAACAAGGAGAAAACTTCCCTTACCACCCTCCTCCAACCATCCTTTTTATATCCCACCTTCCCCCCTTCGAAACATCCACAACCTTTACAGTGCTACCAACTATGACAAAGCTCATAGCACTAGCTCCTTTTTCCTTCCCCTCTTGCCCCTTTTGAAGACAGACAAAGCCATTTTAGAAGCACAACACACACACACACACATAGCCTACATACAACTCACTCCTATCCACCTTGCTTTTAAGAAATTTCTATTTGAAATCAGTCAAGTGCAGACCCCAAATTACGCGTTATGAATCCTCCACCTCCCCCTTCCCCCATCTTTTACCCATACCTCACACCAGATTGTCGAGTGAAAAAGAGGGGGATACAAGGGAAAAGGTGGAGGGGGTGACATTCTCATTCTCAAGGCTATATGTAGTACGGTATTAATTACTTCTGAAATGTTTGAGATGAAGAAATGTAAAGAGGAGAGACAGAGAGATAGAGAGGGGTACGTGAAGGGGTAAGTGAAGAAAGCGCTAGTTAGGTTAAGGAACACTGAGAAATGTAGGCTTCCCTTCTCTTGTGTCTTGGAAAACGACGAAGTTGATTATTGTGACGTGTAAAGTTACCCGTACTTCATAGGGAAACGAGACTTTCCATCTAAATAGAGCTAATAATTATTTACGGGTACGCGTTTCCTTTGCTTTGACGTAACAAGATCTAGGGAATAAAAGAGGGTTTTGAGTTATTAGGTCGTTTTAATATTTCAACATCAATTATATCTTAATTGACATCCAGCGAAAAAAAAAAAAGATTAAAAAAAGGTCAGTGATACTTCTCCAATCCCCTTCAACGCGCCACTTTTTTAACCTCTAGTGAGTTTGCGTAAATATTAGTTTGTGCGTGTGTTTAGCTTGTTCTACTATTTTTCCGGGATGACCACCATTTACACTAAGAAGGTAGAGTATACGAAGGTGGAATTTAAAGAAAGAGTACCTACATTTGCACAGTGGGAGAGTATGAAACCCTTTAGGGAATAAATAACACGCTCAGTAGGCCATGGGCATATTGTGGGGTCCTGTCAGGCATAACTCAACTTTTACGAGACAGTACGAGACAACTGTTTCCTACCACTAAACCATCCATTTATAAACCATCCATTTGACCACACACACATACACACACACACACACACACACACACACACACACATACTGTGAGGATATGTGTGCGTTGATTTTTAAAGAGCAAGTTTGATATTGAATGGGAATTAATAACATTGATATAGGATTGGTTATCATTGCTGAGGGAACTACATGGTTACTATTGGGGGAACAGCGTTGTCATTCTCTCATTCTAACGTGGTCAATCTTCTCTTAAACATGAGACAAATTTTGCAACGCTGCTTCGTCGAGGTTGCCAGTAGCTCCTTATCCTAGAACATAACCTCCCGACAAATCTATGAGCGAGTAGATTAGGCAACAGTAAATAGAGAGAGAGAAAGCTAAGATAAAGATTTTCTCCATAGGACATGCAGTTCCCTCAGCGATGATATTGTGTGTAGTACAGCCCCGTTAAGGGAAACTATGGATCAGAGGTGGGCAACATATGTTTAAATTCATTCACGGGTGTGGTGAATGAAAATTCAAACTCTGTACACCATGTAAATATTAATAGATTAGGTTGTTCAATCGAACATTTAAAACAACACACACTGTTTGAACGGGCTTATTCAAAACATGTACACTTTGACTACTCATTTACAACTGCCTAAAATGCAAATGACGAAAACTGTTCAGAGTTGAAAATGTAAGACAATTTAACGTGAAATTTGTTAATTCTTTTGTTTGACCAGTTGAAGAAACATTGGTTTAATATCTGAGCTTAATGAACGTCATTATCAAGTTACAACTAGCCCGCGTCATCAGGAAAAAGTTCATTTTAATGTGAGAGCTGGTAAACTTAAATTTGCCACACTTTTATGGTCAATTCGCCACTTGTGGTGATTGGCGAAAAGGTTGCCCGCCCCAGCTACAGATAAATGAATACCAAGTAAACGGCCATAATTATAGCTAAACGATATTATCAATAATAACAAGAATGAGCTCTCAACCAAAGAGTAGGTACTGATGTGATTCCTATCCATCCGTAGCTGAGCATGTACTCAGACCTTCGGACGGTTAGTAGTTCCCACACAATCTGGGAGAAAGCACATGTCCTAGAGAAGTCCTGAAAGTGTACTTTATTAGTTTTCCGCTCTGGATTTCTATGAACGAGTGAGGAAGAACCTTCAAATTTTTCCGGAAAGGTTTTTTAATATACCTTCCAGGGATATTTTACATACTACAATCAACATGGGACCAACAGTTTTACTTCCCCTCCGTAGGAAGTTGTGCTACATATTTTCATTGCTCATTAACAATCCGTTGATCTCTACTGGGTTTGAACCCGTGGACATCGGGTCGTGACTCGTAAGGCGAACACAAGCTACCTTCTGAGCTAAGGTGTCGGACAAGACGAGGGAATTTGGATAAATCTACGTAATCCTTCTCCTTTAAAAATAATAAAGAAAAGCACCCTCCACGACTGGCGGTGTTAATCAAAACAATGCCTCTAGATTAAAAGTCGGGCACAATATCCTTGCAGCTGACCCTGTTTTTAAACTATCACCATGGTAATAATAATGGTTTCCCCCAGCGGTAGAGGACGTTATTACCAGAGAGAGTTCACTCACAAAAGCGTGTACGAAGGACTAAAAAAACACCAAAGTAATAAATTACATAATTTGAAATCCACCCCCGGGGCAAATGGGCAAGATGATGATATTTACCTCCGAATCACCAGAAATCCAGTTACGAGACTGGCGCTTTTGACCACGTAACCATCGGGTTTGGGTCAAGATATTTTTTAAAAACTTATTTGGAGTTATTTAACGTGTACTTTCTGAACCATCTGATTGTATCAGCACACGAGAACTGCTATGAGCGAGAGCGGAAGGGTCTATTAATTTATTATTTTATTATTTAGCACGGCGTTTTGCTACCCGTTCGAGCTATACGCTTAAGTACTAATTACGCTAACAGTTTAGAAATTGGGAAGGTTGAATTTGAGAGGAAGTGAACCCACAATTAAGTGAAGGGAGAGTGGAAAACCATTTAGGGGAAACCACCCACAAGTTCACCCGACCGAGATTTCAACCTCGATCTTCTCATCCTTGGCAGTCTGGCTCAACACGAAACTAGTGCGTTAGCCAACTACGCCACCGAGGTGGGTCTATTAATTTTACCGGGAAAGTTATTTTCATATACCTTTCAAGGTTCTTTTATACGCCGCAATCGGCATGGGACCGACAGCTTTACTTCCCCCCCAAAGGAAGATGTGCTACGGATTTTTATTGCTCAAGAAAGATTCGTAGACTCCAGCTGGGTTTGAACCCACGAACATTGGGTCATCAGACGAGAAATTTACCCCAAGGCCATCGAGGTCGACTTGCCTCAAGCTGGTTGGTCCCTTCAGATGGAGAGTTGTTACTTAGGACATTTTACCTCCAAAACTCTAAAAGTTGTCTCTCTTATGTTCATATGAAAAGGTAGGGAGATATTTATTTCGCATTATGAATTTAAGGTGCTGCTAAACTATAATGTACCCAGAACAATTGACGAAGCCTTCCTTATAACCCGTCTCTGAGTAAGAGAAGTGCTGCTTTGCTGCTTATGGTGCTTTGTATGTAGATGTTTGGGAGAAAATTGAATTGAGATCTGGCGAAAAAGGAATTGTGTTTCGTTGTATAGACGCTCCGTATTTTCGCTTTAAGATGGGAGAATGGCGCCCTTTTATATATATAAAGTGTTCCGCGACGGTGAGACAAAAGCAGAACTGGAGAAAACGAATTTTCCGGATTACCTTTGTCTGGCAGCTTGTTTTCTGGATCGCGGACCTATAAAACTACAATAGAGGTAAATTTGGGCACCAAGAGTATGAACTCTTTGTTCATGGGTTGGAAAAATTTAAAACTGAAAAGGATAAATTATGTTTCGTAGGAATACCGTAAGAAGCGTGGGTATTAAGACGAGAAAATGAACCTGAAGGAAATGAATTATTATTATTATGATTATTATTATTATGGTCGCTATAATTATTGAAATGCTTTTGAATAAATTTAATGAGTTTTCATACAGGCCCCGTAGTCTTATACTTGGTCTTAATTGGGGAATATTTCTCACCTCCCGTAAGGACGCTTTCAATCATCTATTTCACAACCCATTTTCTTATCGGTTTTATTCGTAATTATGGCACTATTGTCATTGTCTTATTTATTGAAGGTAAGTGAGAGACATTGGACCAGTAAATTGACATGACGCGTGTTTCTATACATTATTTCTAGAAATTCCAGCGTGATTCTCAGACTGAATTGTTTTGTGTGGCACTGTGTTTAATAATTTCCCATTACAATTTGTTTGTGTTATTAAATAAAATAAAAATTTAATTAAATCAGTTATTGATGTATTCTTCTAATCAGATCTTTTGTTGTATCTTAATATATTTTTTAAATTACCATATTTTATTAAATCTATCCAAATAGATCAGTGTTACCCAACCTTTTTCGACTCATTGCTTCTTTGAAAAATCTTTTTATTCTTAACGCCCCCCCCCCCCCNTTCTTAACGCCCCCCTCAGATTAAGTATATATGCCAAGGCTTCCTATTTTTCTCTTAAAATATAAGTAATGCATAGTAGGTATTTTCATTAATTATTAATGATCGTTTTAATCAGGTCATTTTATTGCACTTAAATTATACATTTAATTTTTAGTTGGATTTATTAATATATAGACATAGTTATAGAAAAGTAAATACATTGAGATTAAGGGCCAGTTTCATAGTCAGACTTAGCATGCCTAAAGTGCGAGTTGATACTAAATACAGGACGACACCTACCTAGACCAAAATGGAATGGGCCAGTTTCGCATATGAAACTGGCCCATTCAATTCAATTTCAGGTAGATGACGTCTTGTATTTAGTATAGCGCCGCACTTGAGGCGTACTAAATCTGACTATGAAACTGGCCCTAACTATAAAATACTAATGTGAGCCCTGAGCTTGATGATTTTTGGCTAAATTCAGAATATCTGGAGCATACTTGGATAGTGAGAGTCTTAAGTCACTGCGACTAACAATATCCTAACGGTTTCGATTTTTCACTAGTATGCGATTCACTGCACTAGTTAAATTTTGTTTTTTAAATCTCACTTTTCGATGTTATTTCGTGTTTATTCAAAATTACATGTTATCTGAGGTGGTATTATTTACATATTGAGAAAATGTATACAAAATTAAAATTTATTATTGAAACCTTATATATTTGCTTTAAAATTCTTTGTCAAGTTTGTATGCATATTACACAATTTTGTAGCCTAAAGCTAACTTACACTACAACAAAGTACTAATCAAATTACAGCATGGTCAACATTTCTGCTTAATTTCTTCCTTATTTCAAGATTTTGTTGTTGTTGTAAAAGTGGCGTTATTTCGTTTTATAGGAGGATTTCGTGTAACAAGAAAATTTCGTTTTATTTCGCTTTTCAAAAACATTGTAAATTATATCTAAAAACTATCAAAAGAAAAATTACTTGATTCCGTCTTTGTATAGCACTTTTCGCTTTATCACGTCTCACCATTTTTACCTAGGCCTATAGGTAATCTTTGAAGTGCAATAACTCTGTGACTAAGCATCTTATCAATTACAAGTATGTTGCTTTCAAGATTTTTAGTGGAAAAGCTGGATTTTTTTTTCGAAACTAAGTTAAATTTGATTTTTTAAGCCAATTTGAAGCTTGTACATCCCTAGTAAACTTTATTTGCTGTGCACTTAACTTTTACGTTCCAGGTATATCGATAAATCCATAAAAATACACTCAAGAAACAAATCACTATTTCACAAATCCTAAAAATATTAACAAAACTAATTAAATCCACACATTATGAATCAATAGTATAATCTGTGTCACTTAACAATAAACTCTTTCAGTTTACTGCCATTGTTTCGCTAAAAAAATCATTTAAATATAACAGAAAGGATTAGCAAGTGTGTGTAGTTCTAAAGAAAACCAGAAAATAATCGTCTGCGTTCCACGTTTGCACACGCCACTAATTCGTTGAAGGAACGCCCCCTCCCCCAATTCACCCAGCTTGTCAAACAAACAGCAAACAGACCCTTGCGATTGGTTCTAACTTCCCTCAAGACAGTATCTGAACATTACCTAGGGCCAGGGCGCACCCTATCTTTGATATGACACTGGCCTCTATTTACAATTATTTAATGAAGAAAACACATTATTTATACTTCATAATGATATTTCCATGAATTGAGACAATTAAATACATTCTGAGGACAAAACCTTTTAAAAATCAATTATTTGTGTACTAAATCTTAAATGTTTCAACTGTCGCATTAGAGTCTAATGCGACATGATTAGNGGCGCTACCGCTCACGTTGGGAATCCCTGAACTAGATAAATAATGTGTTTTGAAACCCTTCATAGCTAAGACATATCATCCCCAAATTTCTAAAACCTTGAGTGTCTATAGTACATTCACGACTTTAGTTTAACTTGATGACAGCTCAAAGAGTTACTAGAACTAGTTCCTAATTTATTCCTACGCCAACAGCTGACAATCGTCACTTTGGATATTCGTAATGAAAACATGTGGTAATGTATGAATGTAATAGTTAATCACTGTAATTCAGGCCAGTATTATTTATATTTATTTGAGGTTGGGCACAAAGCTTATTATTATATAGTTCTATTCCACTTAAAAAAAAGTAGTCACAGCACTTTCTCAAAAGGTCTAATGAATAGGTCCTATAGCTTCAAAATGGCAACCGACGAATTTAAACCATGGGATTGAACGTGACGAAAACAAGTTCTTTGCAATGATGCACCCACGTGTTCAGTTAAATATTTCAAAATACGATGACATAATCATAAAATAATTTATTACATATAAAAAAATTACAAGTGTTTTCTATTTTCCAAATAAATACGATGCCTGTATTAAAAGGTATTAGTGTATGCACTATATTACACATATAGATAACATTATAAAATGAAGAGTAAGTACTTTTAATTATGTTTAAAATATTGTTTCGGTTTGGGTAAAAAGAAATTATTAAAAACAATGCAATAGTGCGAGAAAACTAAAGTTTTATTTATTTTAAATGTAAAATATAACACTTTATTGGAAAACTTATCATTTATAATAAAACAGTGATCTTTCACAAAGGTTGGCAACCCAAAACCTAAACATATGATTTTTCAACTGTCATCAAGGTAAAAACCTATCACGAACAGACTTTAGTTTACATTGAAGTTTATTTTAGGATAATTAATCATCTTGTAACCAGCCTAATAAAGTGTTTGGTTTAATTATGGTTGGACAGTAACATAATAAGTGTAAGAATAAATTTATCTCTATTTTAAAAATCAATTGAATATGTGGGATAGACATGGAAAAACTCGTATGAACCAAGTCGGTAAAGAATGGGTGCTGATCTTGCCTCCCCCGTAAGGGAACGACGTGATTAAGTATTTATGTATAATTATATAAGACATAGCTGTTTAAAATTAATATTCACTACAGTCGAATTGAGTTATAGAGCTGTGAAACATACTAGAAAATATAAACAATAATTATGTATGAAAGAGGGATTTTAATGGATAAACTCAATCATTCAAATATAAGTTTTAATGTAAATTAGACATGCTGGTTTTTATAAATAGTGTTCAAGGTAATGAACACTCAGCTACAGTGAACCTAATTCATTGGTCACAACCCACATACATCTCAATGTGTGTTATGACTGAGCTTAAACAGTCAGTTTATTCATTGACTGGTTTAAGTTTGAATTCCTTTGTCTGCTGCAAGTAAAGTAAGACAGTCTTCTGAGTTGTATTAATACGGCAGGAGTTACAGGACAGTGAATGACAGTCTCTGGCCATTTAGTAATTGTTTTCACTAATCCCTTTCTTCGAGAGGGTATATGAAACTCAAAAAATTATACTTTTCAAATCAGTTTAGTTTTTAGAATGCATGGATAGTGTGGAATCAAAGGTGAAAAATTCACAGACTATAGAGACGGATCTGGAAAATATATTAACTAAAACAGTATAAAGTAAACAGCAGCAAACAACCGATTTTTATTAAAAAAAGATTAATTAATAGATTTCAATAAAGAGCTATTGTATTTGAACTCGTATTTTGTTTTGTCACTAACTAATTACTTTCAGATTAAAAAAAAATCTATTTTAATGAACTTGGGACATAATGAACAAAATATCTGATTCCGTTGAGGTTCATTATAACCAGAGTCAACGGTATTTAGGTCTGACCCGTAGGTTAGGACAACATTCAAAACTATAGTATAATTTTTTTTAGAATGAAATAAATGGTATTTTGCATCGAAGATGCCCTCTCTTTTATCTCAAAATAGAGACATTGACTAAAAATTCGTCATATTTATGAAACGAAGTAACATACATTGTTGCCGAAACACACCACGCTTGAATTCTCCCCTAAGGTACTTAAGTAATACTTGAACGTCCCTTAACCTAACCTAGCCCTGTAGTTTTATTATTCTGTTGTAATTATTGTAAATAGTTGGTTTCCCATGTTGTCACGCTATTCAGTTGTTATTTCACCCCTGATGCGCTTTTGATCCATATCTTCCTGCGCTTTCGATATTCTCCGATGTCAATTACTTTCTAAGTCATTATCATTGAAAAATGAGATGATCCATTTTGTTTGTATTGCTTAACAATGCATAGATATAAAATTAATAAAAATCGTAGTAGCGAATTTCAAAAAATCGACTTATTCTCCTTTTTCCTTGCAGTAAACTACCCTTAATTTTAGGGTTGGATATCTAATTCCTAAAAACTCCTTGGGGCAACCTTATAAAAACCTTAAATACTAAGTTTTAGAACTATCAGTAAAATTGTATTGGCTCTAGGCCGAGATACAGACACACAATCAGACAGAGGGCATCGTTAAAACAACTTTTTCAGTTTAAGGGACCATGAAACGTCGATAGTTATCAAAATCTCGAGCTTTATTTTATTGACAAACACAATATTTCTCTTTCCGGGGTCGAGATAAAATACTAAAGTTAATTACTAGAAGTAATTTAACAACAATAAATTATTATTAAGCTACTATAAACTTGTAACAACTATTTTAGACACATTGACACATTAATCCAAATTTATATGCTAAATGACATCATCGACCAAATTTATCTTACTGGCCTGTGAGATAAACATTATTAAGAAATGTACTACATGATACCAGGCTGCTAAAATATTTTGACTAATCACTATTGGGACAAGGCCATTATCAAACTTGAAATATTGCAGAAACAAAGGTAGACTCTCCCTTATTTTAACATAAATACAAATAGGGTCCAGATAAAGTTATTTAAAATAACCCCATGGTGCATGAGAAGAAGTGAGTTGTACCGACCTAGCTGCTACAGCCGTTTTCTTTGATAGTACCAACATTTGCGGATACAGGGTGACTTGTGGTCAGCACAACACGACTTATGGCAGTGAATCTCAGTTTTATTGACCGAAGGTTCTACTTATGTATTATTCAAGTAGCTATTCATTTTTACCTCACGAGGCTGATATACCGTTCCAGACCCACTGCTACACAGATAAATTGTGGAAGTGCCTGTGATTTAACCTTTGACCTCTGGATCTGTAGCCAGGAACTCTAACCACTAGGACACAGAGGTCGTCAATAATGTTTTCTATAGAAACAAGAAATCCTTATAAATAACATAAATAAGTGGATATCAAAGAGACTAATTGAGATTGACATAATTGGTTTTTAAAAGTCTGGTTGCTGTGATTTACACATGTTTATTTATTTGGTAAATTATTAAGATTGTATAAAAAATAAAGTGTCAAATAACAACAAATATAATATTAATTAGAGTGAAACTAACTTTCGCAATTTAAAGAAAACAATTAATATTATTACTATTATTATTGGTATTATCATGTGTTATATCTTACGACAGGTCCATTACTTTTATTCATGAACTTAGACCGGCAATGTGGCCTGTCCTCCTCCTCCTCCTCCTCCTCCTTGAGCTCTAAGAATTTTCTTCTTTCCTTCAAGTCATCTTATCTTTGAATCCTCATTCTTCCTAAACTCCTCTCTTCCTAAATCTTTCCTTCGTTGACGTCGTGCAGAAGACAGTTCCTCCTAAAGATGTGTCCGACCCAATTTGCTTTGTACTGAAGAATCACATCTAAAATGGTTTTCTTATCACCCACTCTTCTTAGGACTTCTTCATTTGCCACCTTGTTTGTCCACCTGATCTTCTCAAGTCATCTCCAGCGCCACATTTCAAGGCTCTCCAAGTATTTCTTTTCTATCTTCCTAAGAGTCCAAGTTTCTGTTCCATACAGCGCGATGTTCCAAAAATAGCATTTCATCAGTTTCTTCCTCAGTTACAAACTCAACTTGTTGGTCAGCGGTAGCCTCTTCTTGTTGAAAGCTTCCTTGGCCCCGGTGATACTAGACCTAATTTCCTTGGTGCAGTAGGCATCCTTTGTCAGAAGACTTCCTAAGTACTTCCACTGCTCTATGTTTTCCAATTACTGGTTTTAAATTTTGATAATGAAGCAGCTCTTAATTTTTTGAAATCACCATCTTAATCTTCTCAATGTTGATCTCCATGCCAAATCATATCTCTATCTCCACCAGCTGGTCTATCATTTCCTGCAACTTTTATTTATTTATGGCCAGCAATGCTAGATAATCTGCGTATTTTATGTTGTTGATGACGCATCCTCCTATCCTAACGTTTCCACGTCCATCCAAGGATTCTTTGAGCAGCCACTCTCCATACACGTTGAACAGACCTCTTCCTTGACTTAAATCACAATCTTTGGAATTATTCTTGGCATCTTTGGGTTCCTTTTCTGAATCTAAAGTGGTTCCATCACACTTTCTATTTACTGTTCCAGTCGCCTGTTAAGTATTCTTGCCACGATTTTCACCACATCAGAGATGAGGCTGATATTCATGTGGTCACTGCATTTCTAGGATTGTTTCTTCTTCTTTAGAGCCATCATGGCGACGTCTAGAAAGTACTTGGACCATTTTCCTGTTTCTTTTATGGTGTTTATAATTGTTGTCAAAGTCATTAATCTGTGGTTTTCTATTTCCTTCAGAAGGTCCGCCGGTTTGCTAAACTTTTAATTTAACGTATTTTTTGTGTGATAAGGATAGTTATATTAAATATAAATATTATAATACATATAAAATATAAATTTACTAATTATTAAGATGAAATATTGGGTGAGTAATTAAAACATGAACACGAGCAAACAAAGTCTTTGTATTAAAAAAACCAACATAAATATATATTATGTTGTTTTATATAAATAGAGACACACAAACTTTTTTTGATTGTGTTTTCATATTTTAAATTTCCATCCATTATTTAATCAGAGTAGGCCTAATTATTACATTTATTTTCTAGTTAGTCAATTTTATAGTAAGAAATATTCTTATCAATAGTATGTCTGTACATTTGAGAATACATTTGAAAACAATATGTGTATGATAGTTAATTTAATCCTCGACCTTAGTACTAGAGTGTCATTATACTGATAACTGATTTAGTTATATCCTTAAGAATATCCAAGTCTTACTTTTCAATAATCCCTTTCAAGACTAAGCTGTTTAGTTCTGTATCGGATCCCACTCTCGTGTTTATGTGACAATATTCAATAATCAGCTTGTATCTCATTTTATTTTAAAAGCATAGCCATAATATGGACAATGCCTCGAGAGGATTTAAAGTATATATTCAGATAAATATTAATACCATTTTATGTTGTACTAAGAACTATTTAAGAAATGGTCAATTTCACAATACTTAGTCCATCGCCAAATCGGTGTGCCTTGTTTTCATATTTTGCCTTGAACTATACAGAGTAGGCAACAGGTAGTACATATCTGTTTGTTGGGTTGAGAACACTAACATTTGGAGGGGGTAGGACGTTGAAGGTGCTGAATTAATTGATTTTAAATTTTAATTACATGCCACCTAAACCTAAACATTGTATCTATATACTCACACCATATTTTTGTGGTATCCACAAGACTTATGAAGTATATTATACAATATTGATTTGATTTTAATTTTACTCAAAAAGTCTGGAGTTACCATAAATAACCAGTAAAAAAAATATCTGAATGAATTGAGATAAGTTATCAGAATTACAGTATTTTATTAAGATTAGCTTACAGACTATCACGTGATAACCAATTGTTTCTATAAAATAATGGAAATTTATTAAATATACTAGTACAATGTTTTTGAAGAAAAGCCATTACTTAAAATAAATGCCATTGGTGGACTTTCATCATATAATATCAACTAATTATTGAACAATAAATGAAAAAGAGCTATCTAATCAAATATTGAGTACTACATTGTATCTTTTACAACCCCTCAATCCAAACCCAACCAAACTTTTATTCCAACTTGAGAAACTCTTAAGTAAGAACCGCCACGAAAGTTAAAGCAGTAAAAATAAAATCTGAAAGTCAACCATCTTCACAAATCAATTTCCATATCATTTTCCGCGACGCTTTTCCACCAAACTATCCTCCTTAAGCCCTGTCCAGACTAAAACAGAACAATTAATAGAACATGTTCACGAAAATTTTCAAAGAACATACTCGTTGTTCTGTACGCTGTGGCCGAAATTTCCAAACTTGAACAAAACATGTTTGCAGCTTGTTCCCATACTTGGTAGCCTCATAATTTTACCATCTATCTCAGTTGTGCTTCGATATCGGTGGTGCGATAAGTACGTGTATGTGAGTATCAGAAGCTGGAAATATATTTATTACGCACTTGAAATACACTCGTCAAAATATACATTTACTTAACGAAAAGTCAAAATACAGGCGTGACTTGGCTGCTGTCTCGGCTATGACTGGATAATCGTGGAGATGTTCGCCGAGACGCCCAAATTACTCCTGTTCCGAACACGAACCTCCTTTGATGTGACGGGCAAAAATCGACAACTGGTGGATCCGGGCCGAACAGAACAGCGACCAAATGTTGTTACAGAGAAATGTTCCGAAAACCGTCCACACTGTTCGCTTAGTTGTTTTGTTCTAGTATGAACACGGCTTTATATGTAGCCTGCATTGAGATAGAATTTATTTTTTCTGTAGCACATTATAATGGGCTATACAAGTCTTCTTTCAAATGCAGATACGAAAAGCCTAGACTTGTCAGCATTCAATATGCTCAGATTCAACACTTAACAGAAGGGGTGCGGTATTGTGTGAATGTATAGGTTTGTAACAAAATCAAACAAGCGGATTAAAAGTGGGTAATGTTCAAGATGAGAGGGTAGTGTCAGAGATGAGGGGGAGGGTATATTGTGTGGAAACATTGTGGGCAGAACGGACCCTTCGACTAACTCTGGAAATAATTCGTCATGAATAACAACCACGGCACACACCCAATAGACAACGGTGGTGTTGCTTATAAACGGGAAGAAGTACTTCAACTCATGCCAAATTGAATACTGTTCGTCTTGTTGGTGCGTAAAACAGGGGAAACATAATCTAGTTGACGATACGTTTTACAACAGATATTTATCTCGGTGACCTATACAACTGCCTCAGATGCAAATGATGAAAATTGATCAAATTGAAAATGTAAGACATTTTAAGGAGAAATTTGACAATCCTTTTGTCTGACAATTTGCAAAAACATTGGCTGAATAGCTAAACTCAATGCACATCTTAGATCCTCCTCCAAATTAACAAACAATACGAGATTTGTATTTTGAATAGAATCCTAGAGTACGTTGATCCAAACATGGCCAATAATTTCGAAAGGCCCTATTTCAAAGTCTGTCAGAATAGATCTCCACATATCTGTGAATGAAGAATTCTGCTAAATGTTCAAGTGTCTCAGACTGTGAAAAGAAAGCAATTCATCTTCAAATCCACGCTTGTTTAAAGGCAGAAGGGTGGAAATTTCTTTGCTTGATTTTTTAAATATAAAAGCATAAATTAAAATCTCTTAAATCAGAAAAGTTATTCAAATTTCTGAGACAGGTTTCTTGTTCAGTTAACGTAGAGCTGTTGCTTCACGTCGAGTAGACCACACCCTTAGGTTTACTTTCTCTTGAGCCCTCGGAAAGAGAAATATTGGGATCGTAAAAAAAATCAAACTCAAGATTTTGATAAGTGTCGATGTTTCATACATTCCTTAAACAGAAAAAGTTGTTTTCGTGATGCTGTGTGTCTGATTTGTGTCTGTATCTCAGTATAGAGAACGTGGTCAGTAGAAACATTGTTTGTGAAGGTATAAAGGGACCACACATAATTTAGTAGTAAATGGGTTTTGGTAGTGAATTCTTCTTGTGTTGGGCTAGAACCCATTTTAGCCCGCCACAGGTTTTACTGTGGGAGATGGAAAACTCAAATTTGCCACACCTTTACGGCTAACTCGCCACTGGTGGTGGTTGACGACAGGTTTACCCAACCTAGATCTAAGCCTATGAGCTGGTACCAATAGCTGATCGACAAGGAGACCCAGACAGCGTCCAAATTAATAATTGTTTTTGTAATATTAAGTTGCCTGTCGTTAAGGTGGAATGGAAAGAGGCGCGAGAAAAGGTTTGTGTTTTTGCAGTTTTTATGGGAAAACTTATTTTCCCCCAAAATAAATAAAATATTGTTCCAGTACAAACAAAGAGTTTAATTTTCTAAACGTGGTGATATCAACAGTTGTTGAATGTTTGTCATGAGCATGGTAGCATTATCTAAAACAAACTTTTTAAATTAAGAGCAAAAGTTGTCATTAAATTTCAGAACACCTTTGACAGATATTCAAGAAATTTTGAAGTCACATGTAAAGAAAATTAAATTCTATGTTTGTACTGGAGCAATATTTTATTTATTTTGTTCAAAAAAATTATTTGCCATAAAAACTACAAAAACACTGTCTTTTTCTCACGTACCCTTCTATTCCACCTTAAGGTTGGTTATTTAGTGCTAGGTGTGCTGTCATTGGTTAAAATACGTTCATTTGGAAGTAATTTGGTCTAAAATGGATATTTGGGAAATAATACACAATTCATTATAGATAAGATTGAGTTTTTTTAAATAATCATTTAAGTATAGCTAACAAATTACTTATTTTTGAAAATTATTATACATCTAAAAAATTAGCTTTCTCATTTTGTTCAAAATTTGAAGAGTTTTTCATGCGAAAAATAGATAGGCTACATTTTTTTTTTAGGAAAGCATACTTGAGTAAAGTTTACTGAAAATGTATTCTAAAAAATGTGTTTCAACCTATAGACTATTAAATAGCGTAATACATTTATAATAATTTATTTAAATGCATGTTGAATTTGCATACATAATATTTTTTCAAAAAGGCCTCGTAGTGTAGTAGTCAGTGAACTTGACTACAAGCCTAGGGGTCTCAGGTTCGATTGCCGGCTGGTATCTTGGGTATTTTCCCGAAAGGGGAATCACCCCAACGGTCACCAGGGTTTGGTTAATTAGGCTTAAGTTAGGTTTAATTGTTTCCACTGGTTCCACATCCTCATACTATCACCATCACCATCAACCATCACCATCACCATCACCTCATCTCATCGGGACCTGGTAAGAGCCTCCACGGAAAGGATGTACTATTAGTACATTCGGGCGTCCCTTGACCAACGGTACATTAGTGCTGGCTAATCTTTCCCCTACTGGGCTACGAATGTTGTATCCCACATAGGCAATATTATATATATATATATATATTTTAACCAAAAATTAAACTTTGTGCTAGAATATTTTGTTGTTCAATGAAGTCTTATTTAAACACGGTAATTGATTAAAATTGAACATGCATTTATTTATTTAAAGACAAGCTATATACATGTTCTAGAAAAAAACTTAATATAATTTAAATGACATATTCGTAGGTCAAGATAAATTGTTTAAAAAAAAGATATTTCAGAATATTTAAAAACTAAACTTATTAAATAAAACTTTTTTATAGTACTAGTTTAACCAATTTTACTTGAGACTAAAAAAATAATTTGACGTTTTATATTCTCAATAATATAATATTATAATAATATATTGGTTCTGTTTCAACGGAACAATGTAGTGGGGGAGACAATAGTACCTGTTGCCATGGAAACCAACTAACTAATAAGAGCGAGCGAAACAAAAGTTTTCTTATTGTCCTTCCTTCCCCACCCACACCACCCTACACAGTTTAAACCACTACAATTCACCCTACCAACCCTTCTGGAGTGCGACCGACATATTCTGTGATTGCCGTAGGGGGTGAAAGCAGTAATCAGCTACTTTCCATCACATCACGCCACTCCCTCATTCATCCCCTACTTTTAACACACACACACATATATATATATATATGTGTTCTGTATATATGGGGTGAAGTGGAGATTAGACCACACCACGAAGAAGAGAATAAAACGAGCACGATTGTACAGAAGTTAAGATTCAGCGTATAATTGAACACTTTAAGTTTTTAGATTTATATTTTGTATAGTTTTATCTTTATTAGACATTTAGCTATTGATTGACCGGCCCCGTGGTGTAGTGGTCAGTGCATCTGGCTACGGGCCTACGGGTCCCGAATTCTCTTCCCGGCTGGTATCTTGGGTAATTTCCCTAAAGAAGAACCACCCCAACGCTCACCAGGGTTTGATTAGCTAGGCTCAAGTTAGGTTTAAGTGTTTCCACTGGTTCCACACCCTCATACCCACTATCACCAACATGCCATCTCATCGGGACATGGAAAGAGCTCCCACGAAAAGGCTGTACGATTAGTACATTTGGACATGTCCTGGTCAACGGTAAATTAGTACTGGCTAATATTTCCACAACTTGGACTACGAATGATGTAATCCAGTCGCGCAATATCATTATTATTATCTATTGATTAGTGAATTTCCGAATTAGTGGTAGCATGGCATTTTTTTTGTCACTCTCATATTTGACTTGATCATCGATTACAGTGATATTGGGGGTTTGGATCCCGGTTGGATGTACTGAAAGTGGGGGTGGGGTGTCTCTCAATTGTTTCCCACTCTTTCTCCATGCAAATGTGAGCACCTTCACTCTAAATCTTGTATTCCTCATTACCACACAATTAGCTTAGATATGCGATTAGCCCTAACGGCTAGTAAGACGTGCTGCACATAAAAATCAATAAAACACTAATGAAATCCTATTATTTTAACAATCATACCATTTCATTATATTGTATATTGGATTTATATTTTATTTACTTCTACCATTATTACATTCAACATTATTACACTATCTAATGGGAAGATATGAGTTGGCTAGTCTAGGAAGAATTGTACCGACATTAACTTATAGATGGAATAATAAAACCACAGTGATAATTATTTATATGTGAAGAACCACTCGGCAGATATTCGAACCACGATCTTCTTCTCACTGGCAGTATGGTCTATTGCGAGTTTGTTGCTCTATAGCTTCTGAACACAGGGCTAAGTTACTAAATATTAGACGCACCTATACATTACATACATTTTTATTTAACAAAGTGACAGCCCTGACATAGTCCTAAGTTTAGTAGGCCAACGCATGGGCAGTTACCTACACATTTTTTTTCAGGCCTTCTAATAAGTATAATATAAGTACGAATACTTTACTAATGTTAAATTGCTTTTTACAATAGAGTTTTTAGTTACTTACATAAAAAATAAGTAGTACAACCCGATCAAACAAACTTTCTCATACTGTGTATCATAGATTTGGAAGAACATTTTCAAAAATCGGTTTTCAGTAAACTACACTTAAGTAAGTTTTCCTCATAAAACAAACATTTCACTATGTTAATCACAATGACCATTATTAGTATATCAAATTTTAACCACTTTGTTTACATTTTTTTTGGGCACATTTTAAATTTTCAAATATAAGTTATAAGCTATATACAGTCAACTCTGGTTATAATGAACCTCTACTGACTCAGATATTTCGTTCACTATGTCCGAAGTTCCTTAAAACCGATTTATTTTTTTAAATCTGAAGATAGTGGGTTAGTGACAAAAAAAAGGGGGGGGTTCAAATACAATCGCTCTGTATTTAAATCTATTAAATAATCTTAAAAAAATCGGCTATATGCTGTTTTTACTGTTTTAGTTAATATTTTTTCCAGATCCTTCTCTAGAGTCTGTGCTTTTTCCACACTTGATTTCACACTATCCTTGTATTCAAAAATCTAAACTGAGTGGAAAAGTCTAATTTTTTTGAGTTTCATATAACCTCTCGAAGAAAGGGATTAGTGAAAACAATTACTAAATGGCCACTGTCCTGTAACTCCTGCCGTATTAATACAACTCAGAAGATTATCTTCTTTTACTTGCCGCTGACAAAGGTATTAAAACTGAAGCCAGGTCAATGAGTACAGTGACAGTTTAAGCTCAACCTTACCCCCTCCCCCTGCACATTCCGTACTTTCAGTCAAGCTTTGTGCTACCTAAACAAGAACTCAGGTAGAGAATCGGTATCTTAAAAAAGTTATATTTTTAAAGAATTATGATGCTAGAATGACTTTTATTATTGAAAGTTTCAATTTTTCTGTTCACTAAAACCAAAGTTGAGATTTCAATACAAACGAATTTTTTAACACACGTTGAAATGTATGTGGGTTGGAACCAATGAATTAGGTTCACTGTAGCCGAATGTTCACTACAACCGAGTTCACTAAAACCAGAGTTAACTGTACAGTGAAATATGTGTTATTTGTTAGTTCAACCCACTCTACATTCCCCACCCCCCCGACCCGTTTAGTGAAAAGTTTGTTTAGATATCTGGAATCTCGGTCTGCGGGGGTTCAGTCTAACGAGTTTTTACTTTATTTATTTATCAGAAATTTATTTCTCTTTCTTCTAAACCACTTATTTAACCAAGTATTCACTAGTAAAAAAAATATTAGAGCGTGGGACCGCCGACCGTGAGATTCTAGGGGTCTAAGAGGTGGTCTCTGACCCCCCCCCCTTCCTGTTCCAAACCTACCCCCTTACCTTCTCGAGTGGTTCATTTCGCGCGCTGACAAAACAAAGCGCAAAGCTTTAGTCGCACAAAAGGGGAGATTAATAACCGACGCTCTTTGAAGAGACCACTCGACTCGGACCACTTGACTGTGAGACGGTTACTAAAGAAATACCAGTTTCTGGCGTTATTCTTCCATCCCTTAACTGGATCCGAGAAAGACTTAGGGGTAAGGTTCTTGAAGATTGTCAAATTTGGAGTGGCCTCTCACTGGTTTGTATACCTAAACCAAAAGGGGGGTGATTGGTGTTGTTGATGGTTTGAAACGAGCTCTTGATCTAAGCCCTAATGGTATCAGGCTAGAAATAGACTGGATTTATTGTGACGGGCACTTCCTTTAAAACAAAATTTCATAGTGCCTCCTTCTTTAGTATTCAATCCAAAGATTGATTGGCAGTAGCTCTAATATGGTATAGTAATAAACTTTACTAATGCTTAATATAGCCAAGTCATACAGTTAATACCAGGCATCTCATCATATAAAGGTAACCTAGAGTCTTCACTAGAAGGCAGTGCAATTGAGAGGAGCAAAATCTTTCTACCAAACTTAAAAAACTGTCTCACTCATCCAAGTCTCACTATTGCCGAGTTAAAAAGGCATAGAACCTACCTTCGATGCAAATTTGAGTTAAAAATTTGTCCATCTAATTTCCTGGCTAATCGACCATGTGATAGATAGGTTGTTGAGCAGTTGATAAATTGTACTTGTTTGAATTAAAATTCATTCAAAATAACTGATAGTATGTTTGGCACTAAGTGTAAGCTGTTTTGGGAGTAAGCAAGTATTTGAATACTTCCCTCTCAATATATTTAAGTTTTTAGTGACGAATCTCGTTTAAAAATGACGCTTGCATCCAATCAATTTTTTTTAAAAGAAAAATGTGCTCTTTTAATGTAATTTATTATCTTGTTCTAAAACTAATAAAATTTCATGATAAATACACATAAAAAGCTCTAATCAATATACATATAAAAACCCGCATTATTTGCAATGAATTCCCACCAAGGGTTCTATGTTTGAAGCTTGATTATATCTTAAATTGTTTAGCATTTACATTTTGGTTGGGTTTTTTTCACCCTACGCCAAAATTGGATGCTTGATATTAAACTATGCATTTTTAGATTAAGTTAGATTGTATGCTGGATTTATACCTTCTTAGTTTTATTTGTGCACCACGTCCCTCCGGATATTTACATCAAGGAAGTAGAAATGAGAAACTTACAAAACAGAGGAAATGTCCCCAATTATTTGTGGAGGTAGAGTAGGAAATCATCAAGGACAAATAATACCCAGTCTCAACCTGGATCTAAACTCCGACCTTCCCGTCTCCAACAAGCCGAATCAGACGATAAAGTTGCCTTCTTTCTTGTGGTCACCGATCCAATCGTGTGTTTATGAAGTGTACATAGAATAATATAATAAGAAATCAATGCACATTTTTAATTTTAGGAGACAGGAAGAGGATGGTGGCAGGGATGCTATTGGTAACTTAGTCTGTTCAACTTGTATGAAGAGTGGCCGGTAAAATAAGTCCAAGAGGGACATGTTAATTTCAGGATATGAGGACGAGTCATCAACACAGTAAAATACTCAGATGTTCTAGCATTCCTGGACAAAAAAATGAGGAAGAGTTGCAGAAAATTATGGACCAGCTAGTGGTGACAGGGAGAAGACATGGCATGGAGGTTAACATTGAGGAGTAAAAATTGATGGTGGTTAAAAAAAAAGGAAAGAAAAAAGAGCTGCTTGAAATCAAAATTGGAAACTAGGATTTGGAAAACATAGAGCAATTAAAGTACTCGGGAAGTCTGCTGACAAAGGATGCATACTATACCGTGTAAATTAGATAGAGGATTGCCATGGCCAAGGAAGCTTTCAACAAGAAGAGGTTGGTGCTGACCAGCAAGTTGAATTTGGAACTGAGGAAGAAACCGATGAAATGCTACATTTGGAGCATCGCACTGTATGTAGCAGAAACTTGGACTCTTGGAAAGATGGAACAGAAATACTTGGAGAGCTTTGAAATGTGATGCTGAAGAAGACTTGAGAATCAGGTGGACATATGGTTACAATTGAAGAAATCCTAAGAAGAGTGGGTGAGAAGAGAACCATTTTGGATGTGATTCTTTGGTACAAAGCAAACTAGATTGTAGACAACCTCAAGGAGGGGCTGTCTTATGCACGATATAATAGAAAGAAAAGTTGAGGGAAAGAGGATTTTAGGAAAAACTAGGATTTAAATATTAGATGAATTGAAGAAAATTCTGAGATCTGAAGGAGGAGGCAGAGGACAGGGTACATTGACGTTCTAAGTCCACTGACAAAAGGAATGGACCTGTCGTAAGACAGATCACCCAGTATTTATAAACCAATAAATTAGTTACTTTTCAAACTTTGTTACGATGTTAAAACAAGGGGTTTGAGTTTTTTTCTTATCGCTGCTTGGGCTGAAAAAGTGATTCACTGACTAACTGTGGCCGTGTTTTTATTAATAAATTTGTTCAGAAACATATTGATTCATAAAATGTTTAAGCTTGTTATCTGTATGTTGCAGTGTGATACCATACATTTTTAAGCTCATTTGAACAAATATACTCGTGGGTATAAGTAAGCAGATGCTTGAATGAAGAAGTAACAACTAGACAACTGAGTTTAAAGAATGTATAGCTAGTTGTGATGACCACTTGACACCCTATATCGTAGAATCATCGCTAAATGTGGTGGCCTAGCAATTATGGCCGGAAAGGTATGTTCACACACTTTCCAGGGATCAATTACATTCATTTTTGCAAAACCAACATATGTACTGTACATATTTGAAATGTTAAAGAAGGGTAATGTTTCCATAATCTACAGCACTAAGCGAATACAATATGTATTACATATTCGTGTGTCAATTGAATTCACTAAACTATTACAAAACTCTTTAATTATTTTAACAGTGCCCACCCATGCTATTAAATTTAAATATGATGTGACTCTCTCCCTTAAAAAAACCCCAAAGCAATTCCACTTATTGACTTTAAAAATAAACACGCACTCCTGTAAGAAAAAACACACAAAAAACTCACTAAACTTGAACCCAAGCCCTCCTCATTATACTAAATGAATATTCCCATTTGTATGAAGAGTTTATTCAAACGATCGAGTTTTATGTGAAATTCATCCCATCCAATGATTGCTTCATTATACATGGGCACGAGTTAGGTATTTGAAGTCCTCCCTAGGGGTTTTTTATATGTGAAGGAAGGTTTTTTTTGTCCCTCTCTGAGATTCATTACCAAACGCGCCTCACATTTCATTTGTTCGAATTAAAAACATACGCTTCCATAACTCTTTCACCCTAGCTATGTACTTAAAACACACACAAATTCGCACTTTATTTTATTTTTTAAATGAGTGGTTTAGTTGATTATTTTTTGGCGCTGGTTTAATATTCTTTTTCTCATAGTACAGCGGACGATATGGCTTGTAGTTCGTTTAACATCAATAAGTTGTATTTTAGACAATAGCTAAGCTTCCATGCATTTTCTATTGAAAAACCTCAGAGATATAGTTAATGGTAAAGTGTGTAATAAGAAGAGCTAAATACCTAAGTTGCTTAAGTTAAGGTGAGTGGAGGGAACGCTAAAATGGGCAGTGTTTTTGCAGTTTTTATAGCAATACTTTTTTTTGTCCAAAATAAATAAAATATTTATCCAGTATAAACTTAGTTTGATTTTATTCACATGGTGATATCAACGGTTTATGAATATCTGTCAAGGGTGTCCTGTAATTTGATGACATTTTATCTTCATTAAAAATAAATTCTCATCTAATGCCTCTATGTTCATGAAAGATATGCAAGAACTGTTGATAACAACATGGGAAGAAAATTAAACTCTACGTTTATATTGGAAAAATATTTTATTAATTTCGGTGAAAAAAAATTGTTCTAAAAACTAAAAAAAAAACCTTCCTTTTCTCGCGTCTCCTACACTCCCACCTTAGCGAGGTTGCCTTCTTGGTGAAATCGAAGCAGCAATATTTCAGTGCGGGCTGCATCTTAACTTGAAGCACCTAAGACCTCTAAACACTATCACTCTTATACTCCAAATCACTAAATAGAACGAGAGGGAGAACAGTAAGAATTTCACCATGAGACAGGCCCGCCAGGTGTTCATATGGGTCTTGGGACTAGGGGTAAGGCTCGCCCCCCCTACCCCAAGGCGTTTACAACCAATAAATTAATTTGACTTAATTAAATCAAGCCTGAAATACTCTTCTGCTTCCATAGGTTGTCATACAATAGTAACACTTAACAAATCAAGGGTACAGGGGAAATAGGTGGAGATTACAATTATAGCTCAAATTAAGTTAGTGTTGCCATCTGTTAGACAATCATGAGACGTTTATAATGCACTTTAGATTTTGGTTAAATGAGGTAATGTTTAAATTAATTTAAAAAATATTTACTTGGATATAAAATATGTCCTGAAAAATATGTGTTAAATACCCTTCTATTGATTGCTTTCCTTGCTATCTGTATGCTAGACTCGTGAATGATTATATTTATTTTGAAAATTGTGAGATTATTCTCGATGAAAAGGAGAGCCCTGTTCAAGTCCTCTGTCAAGTTTTCAGAATCCTTCTGAATGATCCTTTTGATCCTTTTTCTTCGGATAAGTTCCTCAGGTGGAAACCCTAGATGGTGCGCTGAGCATGCACTGATCTTCTTATATAAATACAATGAAGAGTTTGTTTGTCTATCATGAGTAGTGCGCCATATATAACGGACCAAGAGGTGTGAGGCTTAAAAATTAGTAGCTTCTGTGCACAAATATGTGCATCTCGAAACTGGAATTTAATTTTTTTTATTAGATATTTTGTATTTATTGAAAACTGGGTCGGAGGAAATAAAATGGAGATTTTTGGTTCTCTTTGTTTGAAGCAAAGAAAAGCTTTACATGGATACTTGTGCTAGGCCTTAATATGTGTAATCGTTTCGCATTATTGATTGTTGTTAAAATTTAATCTTCAACTTATTTTATTCAATTCAAAATTATCTTTTATTTGTTTACAATTCTAGATTTAGTCGACCTCGATGGTCTTAGGGTAAATTTCTCGCCTCAGGATCCGATGTTCGAAGGTTTAAACCCAGCCGAGGCTAACGAATTTTTCTTGAGCGATAAATATCCGTAGCAAAACTTCCTTTGGAGGGGAATTAAAGCCGTTGGTCCCATATCGATTGTGGCATCTAAAAGAACCGCGGAAGGTGTGTGAAAATACATTTCCTGGCCAAATTGGTAGGCCATTTCAATCTCGCTCATAGAAACTCTCGTGCACTAAAATATCAGTCAGTTAAGAATGTGCACTTTAAATACCTCAAATAAATAAATAATATTCTAGATATACATATACTTCCATGAAATTGTTTTAATCTACATCCTGGCAAGAAGCTTAACACAGGCCATTTTCTTGACTAAGCCAAATAGTATTAAGTTGCAGATGTTTTAAAAGAACTACTTCAAGATATAAAAAAAAGTTGTGACAAAGGAGGAAGTTGTGACAAAGGAGGGCTAATTTTTAAATTTATTTAAGATTCTATGGATTTTGTTTTAATGTTATATCATTAAAACCCACTGAATAGAACGTTGCTACATTAACTTGAAAAACACTATCCTAACTTTTCACTAGTACGTCACAGGTAAGTCACTTCCTTAAGAGCCTATTTTACAACTGATTAACTGTGTAGCATACAAGGTATGCTGAAACCAGAAAACTTATACAATTTGGTTTCCTATATTCTTCACTTGATAACTGCAGAATAGGGATTAGTGGAAAAGAATAGTTCATTCGTTTTAGTAATTACTTTTAAATTTGGTTGTATTTGAACATATATATAATTAGATAGTTTCACTAGTCTAAATCCTATTGTCTTCTAACGAATACTGCAGAAAACCGCACCATGATGAGATGGCTGGTTTGAACTTCATTATACAGAGAGTTCGGAAACTCAAAGACCAAACTGCATATTTGTTTGTTTGAAGCAAAAATAATACAAACTATCCTTTCTCCTTTCACTTTCACAGTAGTTTACTAAAGGGAAAAAGTGAAAAAATCTATTTTCTCAAAATCTTATCTAAGGATTTTGATTAAAGTTTGTATCTAGACACTGTTTGTTAAACATTAAAAACAAAATAGGATTTTTCCATAAAAATGAGTTTGAGAGTACTTTACATAATGAAGAAATTTCCAATTTTTATCACATTTCCGCAACTATTTGAGATACAAAATGAATTACCATCGTAAAGGTGGAGTACTACTAAAAGTTAAAATATTTTAATTTAGAATGTATTTTTATAAAACCAATAATTTTTGAGCTATAAGAAAACATAAATTTTTCATGGAGTACTTTAAAATATGAAATTGATTGTTATACTCTTTTTTGGGCAGAGATGTTCCCCTTTCCTTAATGTTCCTGTAACACTATATATTATTTCATTCATGCCCCTTGGTGGAGAGTTTCTGCAACAATGTATACTATTCGTTTCACAAGTCTTGAGTTTTTAGTAAATATCTCTATTTTAAGATTAAATAAAGAGAAAGTCTATGTGGTGCACCATACCACTTATTTTTTTCACATAATGGTTCTCTATTCTCCTTCAATGTGAATACTATTTATTCAATGGTATCCACATACCATTGATGTAGACCTTAAAATCATTACTAAGCTATACTAAAATATATACTATGCTAATATTATTTAATAAAAAATTAAAAGTTGGTTAGCCTATAGAGAATAAAAGCTATACTGTTTATCTAACAGCTCTTACGATTGTCTTAATTCATCAAAAGAGCTGAGTAAACCAAACTTGGCGTAAGAATACATGAACATAGATATAGTAACTGTCATATAAGTGTCAATAAGTGCGAGGACTACCACAATAGATATTCTATCTTCGGTGATACATAGAAAGGAATTCTTTAATTTACGAGAACTTCGTGAAAGTGGGAGCGAACGTTATATTCCCGATACAGCCACATTCTGTGGACGTCGTTTTCACAAGCGTTTATAAAGTGACGTACTCTTCAAAACAGAGCTCGGCCAAGTGGTCGGTAAGCAGTAATCAGACTTGGATCTTATAAAGGAGTCGATTGAAACCCCTTTGAAGAAGGGAGTAATGACCCCCACTGCTTTTGTTTGGCGATTCTTGCTTGGCTCGCTGAGATCAGTAGGGAGAAGTTCTTCCGGAGTAACTGACTTGGAAAGAAAATAGTTGGAGAGAGATTGAAGGGTAAGTCAAGTGGTTCTTTAGTGGTACAATTAATTGTTTGTTTGTGTGTGTGTGTGTGTGTGTGTGTGTGTGTGTGTGTGTGTGAAGGGCCGTGGGCACAGTAGGGTGTCCACCTTCTCACAATTTATTTTTGGATTGGCGTTATTGATAGTATTTTAAAAATAAAATCATTCAGTGTTTAATTTCCAAACATTGTGTTTCATATCAACTTACTACCTACAAATTAATTTAACCTAGGTAAATACTTCCGATATTCACGCAGTATGAGATATAAGTCTCGAAATATATTGTATTGCTGGTGGCATGGAGATTGAAGTTCGAGTCTCAGCCAGGTTCACTTAAATTGGTTTTCACACTTTATTTATCACTATGGTTACCAAATATGATTTCCACGCTGATTTGGGCGCATTTACTCTAAAAAAAATACATCTTTTTTTAATCAAAATAAATTTAATTTCTCTCAAGTAGAAACCCAAGAGTTTAATTTTCTTTACATGGTGATATCTACAGTTCTTAAATATCTATCAGGGCTGTCCTAGAATTTAATGACAATTTTTTCTCTTCATTTAAAAAGTTTATCATCTAATTCCGCCTTGCTCATGCCAGATATTTAACAATTACTCTTGATATCCTCATGTTTGGAAAATTAAACTCTATGTTTGTATTGAAACAATATTTACTTTCTTTTGTTTTTCTGTCTCGAGTAGGTGAGGGGATGATGATAGTGAATATGAGGGTGTGGAGCCAATTAAGAAATTAACCAAACCTTTGTTGGTGACCATGGGAAGTATTCCCATTTCGAGAAAAATCCACCCGTACGAGCTGAGAATCGAGCCTGGGACCTTTAGGTCAACAGCCACGAGCTCTTACCATTACACCACGAGGGCGGCTCTCCATGGAAAACTATAGCTACATCCCAAACTAATGATCATATATCAGAATGATGGAACTAATTAATGAATTAATGGCATACGCTAGAGCCCCCACTGATTTTATTTTCCTTTTATATTATCACGTGAAAAAAACCCCCAAAAAAGCCTGCTAAATTAGTCCCATGCTAGTTTTTCGGCAGAAAACGAATGCCGCAACTGGAACCCTCCACACAAATGTTTACAAAGACAGCATCACAAGCAACAAAACCGCTATTAAAATAAATCTCGTTCATAAGTTCTTCGTGATGCACCCAAATATAACCATGTTCATTGATGTGAACCAGGGATGTACAATTTGAGGTCTAATGTCTTTGTGTGACAAATGTTTTGGCTGAAGAGCCGCAATGAGAGTTTAAATACAAGAAGGGGCCACCGAATAAAATACAATTTTTCAGTAGACGTAATTTATTATTTAAAGGCAGAAGACAATCATTCAGTCAACATAAAATAGGAAAACTAAATAATAAGTTATTTTCCAGTAAATATAACTTTGTGAGGTGAATGCAATTCTTTTATTCATCATTTATTTAATGTCAGGTGTAAATTAAATTATTAGGACATGGGTCCTCACTTTCTTTGAGGCACCTCCTAGTAAGAAGTAAGACTTTTTTTTAGCACCGCGTCTTAATACTCGTTTGGGTTATACGCTTATATTCTAATTACACTAGTGGTTTTAGGGATTAGTAAGGTTATATCTAGAAGAAGTTTACCCGCATTTGTGTGGAGGGGGAGTGGAAAACAATTTTTGAAATTTACCCTCAGTACACCCGACTGAGATTTGAACCTTGGTCTCCTCATCATCATCAGTTTAGTCTACTGCGAGAGTAGCACGTTAGACCACGTGGTTATACCGAAGCGGGTAGTAAGACGTATTAAAACATAGGTATGTTCCTACTATGGTGCAGCTAATAGGATAGATCCATAGTGTAGTTCGTCAAGGTAAGACTGCTACCTTCCAAGGTAAGTGAAGTGTACATTTAATGGCCCCAATTGATGCTAACATTTGGTCACCCCTAATGCACACCATCTTTCAAACTGTCTTTCATGGTGTAACAACACCAATACATGAAATGAAAATGAATGAAAGGGACGGCGTATTTTCTTTTAAGCTATTATTATTTTTGATATTTTCTTTTTTTTAGTTGATACTCTTTTGAGAACATAGAGTGCTCTAGAGCCTGTTAACAATGTCTCTGCTTTTGGTGGTTTTAATTAAACAGACTGTGATTAATGCTCCAGGCGTTTATCAGCATTTCTGTCACCGTGAGAGGAGCATTGTCAACCCTCGGCTAAACCTCTCCAACATATTATACGTACCTTGATTGTGTGAGGGAGTGAGAGACACGGGGACATTTTTGTCGCATCATCGTTTACGAGCCGGTGTGGATTTGGGATAAGAGGGTGGGGTTTTAGGGAGGGGAGATGAAGAATTAAAGGGAAGGTGGGAGAAGGAAAGAGAGAAAATGAAAATGACACACAGCGTTGCTTAATTTTGAGAAAATTAAACAGTGCATTTTATGAGTGACGGGCTGTCAGCCCAATGGAAATGGAAAATGTTGGCCCATGAAAGGAGGAAAAGCACTTCGCATCGTGATGATGGAAAGGTTTTTTTTTACGAGGTGAGGGGGAAGAGAGAGTATGGGGGGAAGGGAAGTGGCGTTGCCGAAGAAGAACTGATCATGAAAGCGTTTTGTTTGTTATGTTTCTATTGCAACAAAAGGACTGTATTTTTAAGCACAACACTGGAGTGAAGCATTTGTATTAGTCCTGCAAAGAATGAGCTACTACGTGTATATTAAGGATTAAGTTTGCAAGGATTATAAAATGTAGACTATGGGGGATGGATAAAAAACCTTACATCTTAATTTAAAATGAGGTATTTTTCATACCTTTATTTTAATTATTTCTTTGTTTTTATTAACATAGTAGTGAACATTTGTATATTTTGATTGCCTGCCCTTTAGGACGATTCTTAATATTACCTGACTTTGCTTTGGCAAAGAAAAAAAAATAGTAAAATATCAGAAGAGTTTAGAGAATTTATTTTTATTTTGGTATATAATGGAAAAAAACAAATTTCAATGAGGTGAATTTAGATCTTTTGTTCAAATAAAAAAAAATTAAATACAAGAGTTTCTGGATCTTTATAAACTATCCGGTACATTATTCCATTTGTTTGCCAAATTTATTCTTCAACATTTACAGAGTAGGCCCCTATTACTAAAACTAATTTCTCTTTTTGTATTATGTAGTTATAATCATTGTACAAAGAAATATATCTACTACTATACTGTAAAGTAATCACTCTGTCATTGTGTCATGTGCCATAAATCTACTTTACCATTTCACTCAAAAACCACAACACCGATTGAGCTGAAATTTCGCAAGGGCATAACGCAGACTTTCGGTTAACATATAGGCTAGTTAAAATTACTCATACCGTTTAACCTCTAAAACCAATACCACCCCTTTTCGTCCACAGACGTATCTCCTGAACCGCTGGGGCTAAAGAATCGCCCTTCGAGGAGGGGGTCACAGAGACCCACCGTCCTAGCCGCCCCCAGAAGAATTTCCGTAACAGAAAGACCACAACACAGCCCACTAGTTTAATATTATCAATCAATGCTTACTTTTTAAGTGGAAGCTTATGATACATTATGCGCACAGCCTGAACAGGTAATAAGACGCGCTGATAAAAAAAAATACATTCTCACCCGCTTCAGTGGCCGCATGGTCTAAGGCGATACCCTCGCAATTGAATAGACTGCCTATGACGGGAAGATCGTGGTTCGATCCTGATCGGTTGTACTTAGGGTGGTTTTCCGCTAAATAGTTTATTACTCTCTTTCCACAAAAATGCGTGTACACTTTATCTAAATTCAACCTTAATCACCCCTAGCCCATAAGCGTAATCAGTACATTTACGTATAACCCGAATGAATAGTGAGACGTGGTGCTAAAAAAAATACATTCTTAATAACTATATATTTTCTCCATCATGTATTACTACCCATCCTTGAGGCTCTCATATAAACACTGATCAGATAAGTACGAGGAAGGTATTATTTGATAAGAGGAAATGCACTCGTGGAGGGAAAGTGGTAAACCATTAAGGAAAAAAAAATAATTCAAAACCCGGGTAGTGTTCAAACCTAAACCTTCTGTGCTTGGCAAATTAGACAAGACAACAGTGACGCCCTTTTCCCACAGCTCTAACAATTTTTTAAACACACTTATATTTAGAAATATTAATCTCAGATGTTTTACTAAAATGTGTTTTCCTATGATATGATTGGAAATAGAAGAATAGCCCTCCAGAATGAGCATTATTATTATTATTATTATTATTATTATTATTATTATTATTATTATTATTATTATTATTATTATTATTATTATTAATACCATCGTTAGAGCTATTTACCTGTAGCCTGGGTGAGTTTTTGTTCAAGCCATATATTTTCCACTGCCGTCTTGCTAGGCCTGTCGTAGCTTCATATGCCTATAATCTAACTTAAGACTAAGACAGGCACAACATCCATTCTCCGGCCGTTAATTTATCACTGTGAAAGGGTAAATCCATATTTTCATAAATGATACATTTTCGGCTATTCCGGGAATCAAACCCAGAACCCTTAGCTCAAAGGGCAGTCACGCTACCGACTGAGCTAAGGTGTCGTATTATTACTATAATTTTTAGTAACACGTTTTACTACCGGTTCAGGTTACACGTATATATACTAATTACGCTAGTGAGTTTGGGATTAGGAAAGTTGAATTTAAATAAAGTGTACCCGCATTTGCGTGAAATATCGCCATAAGTACACTCAACCGGGATTCGAACCGCGATCTTCCTGCCATCGGCAGTCTAGTCTAACACGAGAATGACGACATAGACCATACGGCCACCAAAGCTAGTATTATTATTTTTATTTATGTTGAAGAGACTATAGCGATTCCCTTTTTGCATTTAATATTTTTAATGGCATAATTTCTTGTCAATTTGCCATCTTGTATCCTCTCGTGCCCCTCACAATCCTATAATATGTTCCTATCAATAGTAACTTAAAGACTAATCCCTCTTGGCTATTTCTTTAAGCAATAATAGTTCTAGATTTCAAGAGTTTCATTTTTATCACAAACAAAGTACCAAACTTAGGAAAACCCTTCTCATTAATTAATCTCCGTTTGTTTGTTGTGGACTCTTCACTATATAATATTTCTCATTTTGAACCATCTAGCTTCTTGTTGTTTTTCCTTTTTTTTTTTATTATTTAGTTGATATATTTGTGTCACTTTAACTTCTTGTACACAAATATAGTGTATTTATTATTTTGCAAACCTTGTGCAAACCTGGAATTTTAAAGTAAAATGAAATGGAGCAATTATTATTATTAATAATAGTTATTATTATTCTTATTTATCAGACACAATTTTATATCGATGATAAAATCACTCACATAACTGTGAACAACAAACCAGCCTACATCGTGAAAGACAATGACGTCAACAATGGTATTCACTGCTTGGAGGCAACATTTTACAAGAAACAAAAGCGAAACAAGGGCAAATCTGGAACAATCCACGTATCGTTTGTTCGGAAGGCGCTATTGTTTTGTTTTTTAAGTTTTCAAGAGAGTAAAGAGAGAGAGAGAGACTATCATAAATCACTAATGGAATAATACCCCTTACGGCAAACCCCCCCTTCCCCATGACTCCCTCCCATCCGCCCCCTCCCTCTCTTCTTGTCATTCTTGACACAGGATGTACACAAAATAGTTAGATTAATGATGAAAATAATCAACCCTATCTCTCGAACACTACTTTTTAACTACAAAATAATTACAAAAGACGGAATTTTACCAACCAGGGGGAGGATTAACGAGCGCATTGAAAGAGAAAGATAGAAATTCATTGGGAGTCAACTTTCAAAATGATGGTCTTTCGTGTACAATCAAACACATCCACCATTTTGCCCTCGTCAAACAAATCTATGTAAAGTAGCCTAATTGACTTACTTTTATGTAATTTACCTACCCTTATAGCAAGTGGTTATTCATTTAAATATTACAAATCCACAAAAAATCATTTTCAAATTTCAAGTCCTGAAAGGTTTAATATATTAAATCTTTTAAATAAGCATGGACAAGTTGGGTTTTACCTCTAAGTACAGGGTTGGGTGGTGTTAAGGGGGTTTAAAGCTTCTTTTTATTTTGCTTCATACAAAAAATAACTTTGATATTGTTAACATATAAATTACGTTGGCCACGAGAGATGGATGAAACGGATCGTTGGCCATTGTTGGCGTTTTGTGTCATCGCTTGTCAGAGCAGCTTTGTGATTGGACGAGGGTAACCGTGATGGTATTGTTGGCGTTCAACTCGAATAGTCAAAGTGACAATGTTAAAAGTCGTGAGTCATTGTTGGAGGGAGAGGTGGGGGTGCTAAATTTACAAAATATTTTTTTCAACCGGTTGAAAACTACACAATAATTTCTTGTTTTCATAGGAGTATACCTTTAAATGATTCATTATCTTCTTTATATACAGATTAAAATGATAAATAACTATTTCATACGCCTAATATAAAAGAAGAATTCATCAAATGAAGCATAAAGTAAAAAAATATTCAAAATATTAGCAAAACTCTTAATTTCAATTGATGCAATAATCCACAACAGTTGTTATGTGGTCAAAGGAGTTATTCTTGTCTTGTTGGGTTTTATGGTGGTGGGAAGTTCGGGGTTTGAATTTCAGTTGGGTGGGCTGAGGGCATGATTTTCTAGCACGCAAATATTACATTCTTCCTCCACGCAAATTCAGTTAAAATTTCTCTAAATTAAACCCTATATCATTAGTATAAACATGTGGCTAGCCGGGACGGATATTAACACCTATAACATGAAAAATGACTGACGCAATAACAATAAGCGTTGGCTAAGTATCGGCGTGTTTGACTGGTATGTCCAGTTTTGAATGGAGATATTGTGATTCTATTCGAAGCTAGGTTGGATGTATTGCGTATAGTTTTTTGTTAAAGAAACTAAAACAATAACTGTCCATAACATGCGTCCCCTGTCATCCCTCCTTAATGCACTTCATGGATTGGGATAATTCCGTATTTTTAATTATTTTATATTTGAAAACTAGTGTTAGAGCTATTGGGTTGATAAATTTTCATTAATTAAAGTATTTTGTCTTAATTATATTTCCAGATTAATCATTTTATCCAAAGAAAACTGAGGCAAATGTGTGATCTCTACTTTAATTTTTATTACTCTTATAACTAATACTCAACCTAAGCCGACCACCATTGTTATTTTAATTAGCCCTAGAAAACTATCGCCATTGTAAAGTGCTGTATTGCTATCTATACTTAAATCTGACTTAATAACAGATTATACCTTTCATAATCTTCTTACTTGATCTTAGTTTAATTTGTAGATTTTTTTGGTTAATTTGATTTGTTCAAGGTTTTTCATTTTTTTATATATATAATTACATCATGTATAAAGTACTCGCCTCAAGACTTGATGCTCGTGGGTTCAAACCCACTTACCTTACCTTACTTTACCTTCTCCTAAAACAAATATAGGATGTTCGAAAACAAGGTGCTTAGGAAGATATCAGTGCAAAAGGGTAAGAGAATACTGGGGAGTGGAAGAGGTTATATAATGATAGGTTACATACCCTATACTCATCACAATACATTTTTAGGATAATCAAGTTTCGTAGATTACGATGGTAAGGACATCCAACGCCAAAGGAAGAATCTAGAACCGTGCTCAGGGTATTTGACTGGTAAACCCAACGTTAGGATAACATTAGAATGGACCTGAAAGAGATAGGTTGTAATGAGGTGGACTGGATAGAACTTGTTCAAGATAGGTGTACTTTTGTAGGTGCGGCAATGAAATTTCGAATTCCTAATGGCATAGAGTAAGTTATTAATCCAATGAAAGAAGAAATAATATGTCTGGTCAAGTCAATGTTCACTTACATAAGTGTTTATTATTTAGCATATAATGAATAATATTCTTGTAAGTCTTTAAAATACCAACTAAATGATCAAGAAAAGGGCTAGACCTATTTGAATATGTGGCGCAATGAAAATCTTGAATTGTGTATTCATGTTCAACTGAAACAAATTATTTTGAATATAAAGCTAATGATTTATTGGATAATATTAGACTAGGCCCCATTTATGTTATATAAGAAGTTATTGTTGATGGCCAAATTATAAATAAAGCATCCCCTGCCCCCACCTTTCATAATTAGAGAGTCAGACACATCCATGTTTTAATTAGTGAATCTTAAGGTGGTAAGGGTTGTAATAAACTATGTTATGTTAGTTTGAAAGTTGTGTAAATATAATTATTAATATTATTGCTTTTTAACACTGTTTCTTTGCTCGATTGTGCTGAGGTATTGGATAAAACAGCATCTGTAGCTTTACCTCTTTGGGTTAGACTCACACGCACTAATTACGCTATAGTGTTAAGGATGTGGAAGCTTAGAGTTAGAGGAAGTGTACCCGCGTTTGCGTGAAGATATAGTGAGAGAGAATGTAAGAACATCCTGGAAAAACTACCCTCAGTACACCCGACCAGGATTCGAACCTCGATCTCCACTTCATCGGCAGTCTATTCAATTGTGATAGTGACGCCTTAGGTGAGCGATTCTTAACAGGGGGGTCGCTAAAGGTTCTTTGGGGGGCCTCGAAAAAATAATTTAGAATGTTATTTGCTTATTACTGAAGTCAATTATCTTAAATTTTGGAAGAAATAAGTCGATGATCGTAAGCATGTAAGTACAGTAAGCTCTCGATTTCCCGGAATAATGGAGGGGAGGGGAAGCACGGATAATATAAATCACGTATAGTACAAATAATCCCCATCTGTTTACCATCGCCACTCAAAATTTGCTGCCCTTTTGTTTCTACTTATTTATGTGAAAAGGGATTTTCCACAATGGTAAATATTAAAACGAAGCAGTGAAATCGACTCCGAATCGACTCCTGCATGTGAATAGCAGGTAATACAATCGAAACAAGAATAGACAAATTATTGGAAAGTGTTTAACACCAGAGGTTCCATAAACTACATTTAGATATATTAATTTATGTTTTTTTATTTGTTTGTTATTACAATCAGTAAATAAAGCCACTATTTTAGAATAAATCTTAAAGATTAATATGTTAGTAAAAACTAGGGGGCTGCGAAAATATTTTAGGATATTTAGGGGGCCGCGAGTATTAAAAGATTAAGAACCACTGCCTTAGACCATGCGGCCACAAATACAGTTGATTATTTAATTGATCTAGCTTAAAAACACTTAAATTAGTTAATACAGTATGAATTAAACTTGTTAAATATATATCTAAAAATTAGAGTAGCCTAATATTTTATTCTGGGGTCTTAAACTCTCATGTAAATATCCAAAGTCAATTTTTATTCTCTTTTTTTTTTCTCAATATGATTTCTTTACTCTTCCGTTCTCCAGCCCCCTTCTTTTTTCTCTCCCCCCTTATGTACTACTTTTTATTTTGTGTTGTCTGTTATCAGTATTCGAACGCGGTCGTTTCTTTTTTTTTTTTNTTAGCCAGGTTGTGTCGGGAAGGAGGTTAAAACTGAAATTACAACTCCACATAAATGTTTGTTTTAGAACACTTGTAGTCTTTTTATAATCTTGAAATAAACTTTCAACTAGCCATTTCACAAGCAAATCGGTCAAAATTGTCATTTGCTTCTTTCTTTTTTTTTTTTTTTTTTCTTCTTCTTTTTTTTTTAATATCTGTCAAATGCACACGAAATTTAAACAAGCCGTGGCTTTCAAGGGACCGAAGTATTGTTGAGCCTTCAAACCTGTCTCTGAAAACCAGAGAGAGAGAGAGAGAGGAGAAAAAAATATATAAAAAATAAACACGGGGAGACACAAGCGTGGGTAGGCTCCCTAGAATACAAGAAGGGAAAGGGGTGGGGGAAGGGAGAGAGATATCAGAAAATAAGTTTGAATCGAAGCTCTAAACTGATTGATTCCGGACTTTATGAACTTTTTTTTTCCCTGTGTCACTTTTTTTTCCTTCTCTTTATGGAATGTCTTGGACTTTACTCTAGCATTCACATTTATCGGGCTTTATGTAAAATAGTTCACTGCCAATAAATCAATATAATAAAAGTAACGGCATTCGATTTAAAGTTTGAGAGTTTTAAGATTTTTCTAATTCATTCAAATTAAAATAAATTATATTAGATTAAAAATATATGAAGTTGAAGATTAAATCAGTTGAGAACAATATATTAATAATAGGATTGAGATCCTCGACTTAAAGATTTTAGTGATTTGAGGATTCGAGAATATATCGGATTCGAAAAATTATCGAATATTTTTGAATTGGATTTATTTCAGAGCTCTAATGTTGATTATTGGTCGTTCAGCCCCAACATAATATTTTTTGGAAAAATGATCTACAAAATTTAATTCAAACTACACCTTTCTCGTATCACTGCTTGTTAAACTATTTCTTTGACTTATTTTATATTTCAAAGGGAACACTGTAATAATTATTTATCCAAACTTATTTTAAAATAAGTTAATTGTTAAATTAGATTATTCTATAAGCCATTTAAAGTGTTCCTAAACTAGAAATATTTGAAATTTGGATGCCCTTCGAAACTATTTAGAGATCTTAATGTTGGATGATAGTTAGATACATCTAGAAAATAATCTTTGAAGTGGTCTTCAAGCGACAAAATTTTGAAAATGGGATTTTTTCAGAAACTAGGCTATTTGGGGTGTCCTCGCCTGAAAATTTTTCAAAATGACACGTATCTAGAACATATATGGAGTTGTCTTCTCCTAGACATTTATGTAAGTTGGATGACCTTGGAACCTATTTAGAGCTTTCCTCCCCTGACTTTTTCTGCCAGTTAGATGCCTCTAGTCTAGTAGTTATTTGAAGCGGTCTTCTCCGGCAAATTTTTGACAGAATGCATCTAGAAGTCTTTTGGAGTTTAATTTAAGGACATGTTTCAGCTTCATATTCGATAATATAAGCGGATTTGATATATATCTAGGGGGGAATTTATTCCAAGGAAGGGCAAATTATTTCCAGGGGGCCGAGTCTCCCACAGTTGCGCCGCTCCTGCTGTTTACACATATTCTTTATTCGGTAATCTTGGAGGAACTGCTCTCAGGCGATTATTAATCTTCTTTGATGTTTGGTAGTTTACCGTCTCTATGCGGAACTATGTTCGTTACTCGCTCTGCACGACAAATATTAGTACATGAAATCGAATATTTTTTCCACACTTGCGTGAGTTATATCAAACATTGAATAATCGTGGACGAATAACGCACATGTGGACCCGGCTTACAAGGTATCTGTGCGTTAAAAGATAAAGAAATGGGATAATTTATCTGTGTGTATTTTCTTTCTAAAATTTGAACTTTCATTTTGTTTTTTGTATTAATTTTCTAACTTTCACAGGGGGGTTCAACTGACCCTTTGACCCTTAAGATGTCTTCGCGTACACCAGGTTGAATACCCCTGCTATACAGATTCGAACTTAAGATGGGATCGAAGGATACGTAAGGTAAGGTCCATACACTTTGTGTATATACTCGCTTTGCTCGTTGGGGCTCCACCCCCAAACCCCCAGTGAGTTCTCTTTGCAAGTGGATGTAAACTAATGTAATTCCAGTGTTGTTTTTAACGTAACAACTTAAAGTTACAGGTATTGTATTGTATTTTTCACACATTACTTTAGTTTCTCCATACTTAGAGGGCAGCTAGAATCATCAAATTTAGCACAATTATGGAAATTGGATGTGCCAATATGCTTGCCAAATTTTATGATTCTAGCTGTCCCATAAGTCTGTCAGAAAATTAAAAGAAAATGTGCAAAATTTACCTAAAATCGAAAAATCTAGCTCTTTATAAAGTATAACTAATGGAGATACGACAAACAATAATAGTACCAAACCTGTGGATATCACCAAATTTGTGGATATCGCCAAATCCGTAGCTGCTGGCGCAATCAATTTTTTTTGGGATAGATTTTACCGTTTAGCCACAAGAGACTTCCAAAGAAAGGTCCACACCGACATTAAAGTTGCTCCACCATTTATAATTTTTTTGGGGGGTATAATACATATTTTTTACTTTTTGGAATTTTCCCGTCGGTTACAGGCTAGAAGCTATAAGTTTGCCAAATTTTAAGTTTCTAGCTCATCTGAAAGTGGGTAAACATTAATGTCAGGGAGTGAGTGAGTGAGTGAGTGAGTCAGCCATGTTGCTTTATAGTAGTTTAGTAATAAAAAACTTTTTGACAACAAATTTCTTCAGTAGATACATTTAGTTACGTTTACTAAATATATTAATCCAAACAGATCTAGCAATTTTGTCATGTGCATCGTCGGATTGGAACATAAACTTAAAAATGAAGAGACAATGTCCTGCTCTAATTCCGCGATGTCCAAGACAGGTATTCTAGATCTGTTCGGATTACTAAACGTTAGTAACTAAACTAAACGTATCTTCTAAAGCAAAATTTTATTTATTTTGGGCAAAAATCCTTTATAATGGTTGGTGGATTAAATAGCCAAGCTATTATAGCCACATCTAAATATATCCTTTAAATTGAAAAATGATACCTTGATACGGGATTCGAACCCGGGACTTTGGGCTTAGTACGCCACTGATCTAGCCAAGAGCTATTTAATCCATCATGACATGAGCATTCGTACAGTTGTAATTGTACTATTGGCAGAATAGATCCCCCACCGAGTCAATGATGGCTGTGTCATCTGATAGCTAGTGATTTTTTTAGAACCACGTCCTAATACTCGTTCAGTTTATACGCTTATGTACTAATTACGCTGAAGGTTTTAGGGATTAATAAGGTTATTATATTTATATGAAGTATACCCGCATTTGTGCGGGAAGAGAGGGGGAAACCCTATAGGAACAAACCACCCTCGATTGACCCGACCAGGATTAAAACCACGATCTCCCTGTCATCTGCCAAGTCAGTCTAACTCAAGAGTGACGTCTTAGACCAGTGTTCTTCAAACTACGGCCTATGAGATGTATTTATCCAGCTTGCGGACATTTTGACTATTTTTTTAATGAAAAAATTTTCAATGACGGATATCAAAATGATGGTGCTTCTCTATGTGGTACGCAAAATACCTTCAAATATAAATTACCATCATATGCGGTTGGCGGAAATATTGGAAACGCGTAGTCAAAACAGCCAAATTGGGGTGTACATTTTTTAAAAATTTATTTGTGGTAGCTAACGTGCACTTTCTGAACCGACTGATTATAAGACCACGCGAAAATTTCTATGAGCGAGAGCAAAAGGTCCTACCAATTTGTCCGGGAAAGGTATTTCCACATACCTACCACGTTTCTTTTACACGTCACAATCGACTTGTGACCGACGGTCTTACTTCCCTTCTGAAGGGAGTTCTGCTACTGATTTTTAAAGCTCAAGAAAAATCCATCAACCCCGACTGGTTTTGAACCCACGAATATTAGGTCCTGAGGCTAGCATCTTACTTTAAGACCACAGGACACCTCCTAAGAACTCACTGGCCACGTTTCATAAAGTGTTTGTGATCGAAACGTTTCATATTTGGGGAGGGAGGGGAATAATTATGTTGGCTGCACAGCTTACATGAAGTCATGTTTAATCATGTTTTTAAGCTTTATATATATAAAGTATGTCTCTTTATCGATCGGGCCCGTCTAGCAGATTTCAATATCCTAATGTGGCCTTCCATTCAATAAGTTTGGGTTCCTCTGCCTTAGACCACTCTGCCACTGAAGACTGTTCCGGCTTATCAGGAGCGCTGTAGTCAACATGGGGCGCGAAAATTGCAAAGTAATTAGTATTATCCTCCATTTTAGGACTATTTAGTAGGCTATAATAATTCACACAAAGATGATTAATTTTACATGAAAATTAAAAATAAAGAAAATATGAAACTTTTATATTACGATCCATAAAGCTAGAGATTGTTATTTTTTCAATTTGTGAATTTACTCAGATCTAGCAGTCGATTATAAATATATTTTTTTTATGAAAGTCAGTAATAAGATATATATTGGAAATGTATTTTCTACTATAAATTAGTAGATATATTAATAAATTTAGACTTTTATAAATGAAACAATACATAGTATACAATATGGAATGATGATAGAATATAATAAAATATTTAAAAAACACAATTATTATTATTTATTTTGAGTTGTCTGAGCCAAAATTATTTTTTAAGCGAGGTATAAAAATTATACTTGTAAAATGAAAGCATATGTAATAATGTTAATAAATTGACCAAAATTTTTTTTTAACATTACAGAAAGATGTTGAAGATGGTGTGATCCCCTGTAGCCGTACCCCCAACTCCCTTCCACCAACCTTTCCCCTGCACACATCTGCCCACTTAACTAAAAATCAGGGATCTAAAAATTATGGAGTCATTCCTCCTCTCGGCCATCAAGTGCAATGTGAGTCTAACGCTTTAGACATCTAGGTCACCACTGAGGTATCAATTGGTTCATGGAACGTCCCATGACGTAATTCACTAACCTACTGTACCGAGAGTAAGGTGTGTGAATTAGGTTTTAAGTGACCGACACGAAAAATAGGGACTACAAAAAAATTGAAATAAGATGGAAGTATTTCTGTGTAAGAATCTCACCGTTCTTTTTATGATTAGAGAATGATTTTTCTTCTTCATCTCATTCTTGTGTCAAAGACGTCGAACACAGAACGAGAACGAGGGAAAAATAAAGCAAACTAGAGAATAAAAAAAAAGGAGGCTTGATGGGGTGTTGGAGGGGGGTGGGTACTGAGGGGGAAGGGGAAGAGGGGAAGTTTGAAAAGGATATTCGAAGAATGGAAATCTTTCGCAAAGAGTGAGTGAATTGAAGAGAAGATATCTGTAATGGAATTTTTGCTTCTGAAGACTTTTATGCGATGAAGTTTTCACGCACGAGCTTTGAGTGAGTGTCTGTCGGTTTTTTTTAAATGTCTCTCAACAACAAACTATATATATATTCTTTTTTTTCTTTCTAAAATCATTTTCATTCCTCACTCTTCATCTTCTTTGCAGAAACTCTTTGGAAGTGCTTGAAAGTGTTGTGTCTGAAGTTTATGTCATATCCCAATGGCACAACAAGTGCTTCTTACAAAATTAGTTGTTTTTTTATATATCATTGGAAGACATACAACATAATATTAAAATGGGTTTGATAAAGAAAACAAACTTTTTTTTTTGTCAAACAACAGTTTGTAGAGAAACTTTTAGTGAATATCGTTTTGAATCCAACATAAAGAAAATAATAGGATTTACTGAACTGAAAGTAATATATTATAAATATATTGGTTATTTATTAGACGAGTAATCGTCTACATATTCGACGATGCAATGAAACAAAATACACCATATTCTGTCTCATTGAATAAAAAGGTTATATTTAACATTCTATTCAAGTGGGCTATTTACTTGCGCCATGTCTTTTTACCTATCAGGGCCACCCTTATATTTGTATTATCGGGTAGAGATAGGGAAGGTAGAATTTAACTCTAGGAGGCCCAAGCACATGCATATACCTAGAAATCCCATCAGTGGTCATATTGACCGCTTCTCATAAACAATATGCATTATGCACCAATTCTTTAAATATATGTCTTAGAATATTGTAGCATACTGTTGGATAGTTGCTGATGATTTATTTACATTAACATGAATTTATACAGTGTGTCCCAAAGTTACTGTGCAGTAATTATCACTTACCTCGTTGCAGTTGTTTCTATAACAAATGATGGAAATATCCTCCGAGGGCCTGAAGACATATCCGAACACAGCTCTTCATAGGCGTGTAGACACATGTTTTCAGGCCCGGGTGTAACATTTCCAACACCTGCCATAGGAAGAACTGCAACTAGGTACCGAATTTGATACTTTACTGAACAGTAAATTTTGGGATAACTGTATATACTATACTGGAATCCCTAAAATATATTATATATCATGAAAAATAAACTATAATACTACATCATAGGAACAAATAGAATTAGAGGACTTGAAATTTTTAGGAATCGGTAGTTGGAATACAATTTGTAAGGACAGAACGATTCAGCCACTAAGATTGTGCATAGTTTATTATGCTTGATTATGAAGATAATAATAATTATTATTATTATTTTAAATTGCCTGTTACATTTATTTCACATTATATATTTTACATCACGTAAGGCTACTTATAACAATAATAGGTGATACTGAACTATACAAATAATTGTTCTTGACATTTACAATATGAAGCGTTAGAATATGCATTATGGAGATATCAGGCATGTACAAGAAATAAATATATTTATACTAGAATAATTACCAAAAAATGGGTTACTTGTGTACTTGTGTTATTACGACGGCAAGATGTTAATGTTAATCTTGCCGTCGTAATAACACATCGTGTTTTTCACAATAACGCAATGTTAATGTTAATGTTGCCGTCGTAATAGCTCTTCGTGTTTTTCACAACGACTCAATGTTAATGTTGCCGTCGTAATAACACATCATGTTTTTCACAACGACTCAATGTTAATGTTAATCTTGCCGTCGTAATAACACATCGTGTTTTTCACAACGACTCAATGTTAATGTTAATGTTGCCGTCGTAATAACTATTCGTGTTTTTCACAACGACTCAATATCCATGAGCATGGTATCATAGTACCGAAACATGTCGGAATGAAGTAATACAGTGCTGGATATCATAAAGGAGTAATGGAACAAGGAAACAGATAAGGCTTAGATTATTCCACATCACTTAATTACTTCATTAAATTTGTTTTGCAGATTTTAACCTTAAATTTTACGCTTTTATTTCACAACATATTTGAACGTGAAATATTGTTTTGTAGCATATTATATTGTATATCTTAATGTTTTTGTAACAACATTTTTAACGTGTAAACATTTATTTTAGACTTTTCATCAACTTATGTATGGTCTAGTTGATGATGCATTATTAATTGTATATAAATGTTCATATCTGATAATATATTTTTCACCAGAAGTAAATTCTAACTATACATTTTTACTTGTAAGTTTTCTTAATGCAGCTACCAATTTAGCAACTGATTACTCTATTAATTTAATTTGTTATATATATTTCTAGAGCAATCTATCCAAGCCTTAATTTTTAATGATTTATTAGTGATGAAGAGGCTGTTTGTATTTAGATGGCTTTTCTTAAACCATTTCATACTCAATCTCCCTCTAGGCAAATGCGGGTACACGCTTTCTAAGTTAAACCTTCCTAATCCCTAAACCTCTAGTGTAATTAGTACATAGGCGTATAGCCCGAATGGGTAGTAAGACGTGGTGCTAAAAAAACCTATGGCCGGAGAATATTTGCACCATTTAGTAGTGATTTCAGGCTCCTGGTGCACAAAATCTGCTGTCAAATATTTTTAGGTATGATTTCTGCTGGGAGGGGGGGAATTCCTTTTGGCCAATGATTTACAACTCCATTAAAGGGGAGGGGGTCATCAATAAAATATATCCCCTACCCTCGCCCCTTGTAAGTGGTGAAAATATTGTAGTCATCTGTATTATAGAAATGACTACAAATCATTATTTTTTCCGTTGCAGTCGAAAACTAGCTAGAACTCCACATCTTTCTACCCGGATAGAGTAGCTTCAAATGGTCGTCTTATTGAGTTTGACCATAGAGCGTGACTTATAATGAAACCTTTCAGCTCTCAGTAAACAGGGGTGTCTATATCTACTATCTAATGTGCAGGGGTGGTAAAATTACGTATCTTATAACAAGTGATACACATGGCTGCCTATAGGTTAGTCGCTTGCACATATCACATATTTACGCAGCACAGCACACGCCCCCGAAAAATCATATCAAAATTTAAAAAAATGATTTTTTTGTAGATTTTATACAAAACTTTCATTTTATTTAGTATTTAGCAATCTTCTAAATAATTTTATCAGAAAATATAGTAGTCAATACTAAAATTCTATTGCTTCTTATGGTAATTTTTACTAATACAGCAAAAGCAATTTCATTCTTACCACAAAAGGAAGATAAGCAGGCCATTGATAGCTTAAGCCTTTCCATAAGACAGTGATACAATTTAATACTTTTTATTGTATTTATATAGTTAGTAAAATAAAGTCGAAATTTAATTATTAGACTTTTACCAAACTAAAGTTTACATGAAATGATATATTTAATAACTTAATAAAAAATTAATTTCGCAACAAAATAGTGGGGAAGGGAGATTTGATGCAGGGTCCGGGTTGTAATGTTGGAGATTGCCTGGATCTGCCATTTGGTAGATGTTAATAATATGAGAGTCTGTAGGTTGAAAACAGTGATTTTGTGTTTTGCGTCATTGGTTAGTATTTTCTTTTGGTTTTAATTTTATCATGAACTGCTTAGGAGGCAGCATGGTCTAAGGCGTCTAAGGTTTAGTCTCACTGTAGACGAGACTGCAGATGACAGGGGAGATCGAGGCTCGAATCTCAATTGGGTGTACTGAAGTTTTTCTTAGTTTTCCCAATCTTCCTTCACTCAAATACGGGAACGCTTTCTCTGAATACAACCTTCATCATCGCTAAGACTATTAGAGTAATTATTACATAAACTTATAACCCAATCCGTTAGTAAGATGCGGCGCTAAATAAATTTACCATAAAAGCGTTATTGAAATTTATATTGTTACTGAGGCTTAACATTAAAACTTAAATTTCAAGTGAGATTAGAAAACAAAAAGTTTGAGAAATTCTGTACTAGATAGTAGGATTTTGTCAGGAAAAAATACTTTTCAGATGTCCTTTGTTACAAAACTTAGGGTAAAGCACAGTCTCCACTTTTTCACGCTCAATTAAACTCCTGAGTTTCAGTCCATCTAATAGTTTTCACTTAAAATAATCTGACATACTATATTTAAGATTATGCCTCACACAAAAAGCATTTTATGACTAATAATATCAGAAAATCTCAAACTACATCATCAAATGTTTCCAGCCTGTGGCAGGGTCAGTTTAGTAAAATCCCTCCATCTCCCTCTATCCTTCCACCATTCCACCAAATCTCGAAATACTGGAATGAAATCAAATAAATTGCATACTTTATCAAGAAATTCAAGAATACTCTTTTCTTAGGTGTTTTTTCAACACAAACAACTCGAACAAAATATTAAGAAATTAAGAACAAGACGTGTTCTTGTTCCTTGTTTTACCCAGAATGAGTTTACTGAGATCTTATAATGGAGTGTTTTATGACATATTAAGATGTTGTTATGGTACTTTTTATTTATTTTTTTAGCATATAGGATCACTTTAAACACTAATATAGGATCAACGGTTTACTGTAATTATTTGTAAAGAAGAGAAAAATGAAAGCATTTGTAAAAATGTTGCTGTTACGCTAATAGCATTAATCACTTGAAAAAACACCGGATAATAAATAATTCAAAATCATTAGTTTAATGGAGTTGACTTTTTTTGTGTGTGAATTCCAACAGAACATTTAAAGCATGACAAACATTACTCATCTTTCTCGTGTTAATATAAATTAAAATATTTAATCACGAGTCATTATAATTACTATTTCTAATCGACGCTGATCTGGTAGGAAGTGTCCATTGAAAGCATATTTTGAATTAATTTGTGTGAATAATACAAATTTACAAATTCAATAAGTTTATATAATTGTAAATACGGTTGCAATAGTGGCGAAAGCTAGCTTCAGAAAACTTACTAAATAGTCGCATAAAATCTCCATTATCACTAATATCTATACCTCTAACTGCTCTCAATTTCTTATAATTTTCATTATCAATTCCCATTCACGTCAATGAACCCCCAAGTTGAGACATTATTTACCTCATCTTTCTTATATACATTGTTGAGCATATCCTGTTATTTTTCCCACTTAGTAAATGCCTCACTAAAGTTGCTGTCTCTTGACCTAAAGCAGCTTTTCCCTTATCTGACCTTTTCCCATTGATCAATCTTTTCTTCCCCTTGTGGCTTTTCTTTTCAACCCTTAGAGCAGCGTATTCTCTACTCCTTTATACACTACCATCATTCATTCTTTAATGCCCTTATGCCATGGATGAACGAGTATTAGGACGGTTTGATTGTTTGATCACAAGGTTTCAATGATAATTTGCTTTTCATATATCTGCTAAATCTGCTTATTTTATCTGGATGAATCTAGTAATTTGAAATATTTCTACCATTGACACTGCATTATCGTCATCATCATCATCATCATAAACTGTTTCCAACTTGTGGCCGGGTCAATTTAGTATAATGCCTCCATCTTACTCTACCCTTTCACCATTCTTTCTCCTTTAATTGATTTCATTCTTCTCCTCTCACTTGTACACTTTCTGTTATCTGATCCTTCAATCTCTTTCTTGGCCTCCCTTGCGGTCTTTTTTTTCTACATACTTCATCTTCAACATTCTCTTTGACATTCTAAATATAATTTATACTAGTTTTTTATTTTATTTTAAAATTTATTACACGTTTGGATGCTTTGTCTAACATTTTAGCTTAGTGGAACGATGTAGAAAAGTGTCAGTTTAGTATTATATGATTTTCTGGTGATGGTAGGCTGGATGTACTGGAATGGTTTTATTAAAGGGGTCCTCTCATTTCCTCGATGTAAATGTAAGGTATATTCTTCTAAAATTCTACCCTCCTTATCTCTACTCCATCAGTGTAAGCCCACGTGGGTTAGGCCGAACTGAATCATAAATTTCCTTTGTAATCTAAATTAATTTTAAAACGAGTCATATCCAGGCAAAAAATTGCCTAAGAAAACTTTCTTACTTGTCTAAGTCACAGTGCTTGTAGTGAAGTGCAGAAATTGTGTAACTTTTATGCACATACACAGCTTTAAACTTTTTTTTTTCAAGACAGCTTGGTTAATATTTTTATCAAATTGATAAACCTATCATAATACAATCCAAACATTATCCACTGGCTAACGTAAATTATATTTAGAATGCGTGTCTGCTATTTATATTTAAAAAAATATTAATACAATAATAATATAAATAAAATATTTTATTAGAAAAATATGTTTGGAAAATCCAAATAAATTGTACATTTATATGGACATATCCCCCCTCAGTATATAAGCTTTAAAACATTTGCCTTAAAAATGATAAAAATTGGAAGCATTATCTAAAAATTTCACTTAAAGTTTTAGATTTTCTTCTTCTTCACTCAACAACCCAAAGGAAGGTTGATTTGATGTGATGTAGTGTGTAGTATCCATCCAGCGTTGTGCATGTACTCAGCCCTTCGAATGGTTAGTGCTGCCTGCGCTATCTGGTACAAATCCTATGCACTAGTTAGGGTAATTCAAAAAGTGTGGTATTTCCCCGTTGGCTTATACACCGAATTTCTGCGAGCGAGTGAGAAAGGACATACTAATTTTGCCAGGAAAGGTATTTTTCACATACCTCACAGGTTTCTTTTACGTGCCACAATCGACATGGGACAGATGGCTTTACTTACCCTGAGAAGGAAGTTGTGCTATGAATTTTTATTGTTCAAGAAAAATCCGTTGATTCCAGCTGGATTTGAACCTACGAACATCGGGTCCTGAGGTGAGCACTTTACACTAAGACTACCTAGGTCAACGTTTTGGATATACGGATGTGGAAATGAAAAGGTCTTCCATATTATATGTGGCTCGTTTCATATCCTAATGAGATTTGTTTTAATCCGTGGAAATAAACTAAATATATACATTTAGCCCATCTTTAAATATTGACTGTAAACGTACTGCTAAAAAAAAAAGTTACATATTTAGCATCTCTACTTTCCGTTTTTCAATGATCGAAGCTTTCTTCTCTTCTATCCCTTGTCCATATTCATTGCTCCGGAAACAGGCCGACCCCGGCAACAAATGAGTGGTTCGAGGCCCCGCCCAATCGCGGGGGTAATGGCATTAGGAAAAGGCAGGAAATATGCTCGTTTTGTTGGCTGTCATAATATCATAGCTCTTTGGAGGGAGGGAGGGATATTTGCCACAATGTTTGTTTGTGCTCTTCAGAGGTCCACCAGTAAATGGACTCTATTATTAATCATCTTCTTTTGCGCATTGGGGCGAGATGGCTTTTGTGGTAACATTCTGGTCTGTGCTTTAAGTGTTTCTTTACATTTGTTAAGCTTACTTGCGGGTACAAATAATAATAAAAATATATTAGAGCCATTTGGGAATACCAAAACATGAATAAATTCCATAAAAAAACCCTAAAACTAATCTCTAAAAGATATATCTACATCCATAGCCAAGTGTTCTAAAACGTTCCACGTTAATTGAATTTAATCGTCGAGTATGTAAATGTCGGGCTTCAAATCTGAGCAAGGTGAATCAAGGATGTTTTCCACGTGCGATTTTCACTCTGGTTTTCTCATCCTTGTTCTTTAGGGGGATTCTGGTTATTTATTTAAACGTTGAACTTACTAATCCTGTGTCCTTATTTAAATTAGTGCTTGTTTAAAATAGCCCAATCGTTCTTTAAAACGCTTAGCAACGAAGAAAAATGATCGTTAATTTAGAAGAAGATCAAACATAACTATTTAATCAGTTTCCATAAATAGAGTATTAATAATATTATTCCCCTTATCCGAAGTATCTATATTTAACTACACTATCTAGGTAAAGATAAGAAAGGTACCGTTTACAAGAAATTTACCCGCATATGTGTGGATGGAGGGTGGGGATTTTGCTATGAAAATATCCCCTCAGTTACTCCAGTAGGGATTCAAACCCTGATCTTCCTGTTACAGGCAAACCGAGCTATACGTGTTTGACCTTTAATCCGCGTGTCCACCGATATGTGTAGTATTGATCATGTTAAGTTCACAAACTATATAAGCACTTTCTTTTTAATGTCATCAAAATGTATTGATCTATCAGATATTGTAATAGTAACAAAAAAATTGAAGATACTTTTTTGTTATTTAACAAAACCTTTGCCTGGCAAATATTACAGCATCATTAAGGAACTGTTTCAATGTAGGCATACCAGTTTCAATATTCTTATTTTTTTAATCGAGCGAAATTTATCAAGCAAAAATATTTAGAATTGTGCTAACTATAAAATTATTAATAAGTAAATCAAACAAATTTATAAATTTAAAAAAACAAAAAATGGATAATCGGGGGTTCAAGTTAAAAATGCTATCAATGTAATAGCTTATTATTTTAAATAGCCTAGTGGGATGATATTAAAAACAGTATTATTTTTACTTTTTATATACACATACTGATTCTGTGCTCAGAGCTCCTGGCAACAGATCCAAAGGTTACGGGTTCGATCCCTGATGCTTCCAAAATTTGTCTGGGAAATACTGGCTCCTGAACGAGGTCAAACTCAAACTCGTGAGGAAAAATAAGGAGCTACTTGGCTTTGGTTTAGAAAACTGATATTAACGGCCTTTGTTCTTGATTTGCTGATCACATGACACCCTCTATCTGCAGATGTTGGCACTATCATCACTAACGGTGGCAACCGCTCGGTTAATATAGCTCGCTTGTGGTTATTAGAGTTTAAAAATTGGCTAGAATTTATTTTTGATAGTATTAAAATCACGTTCATTTGTTGGAACGCAGTATTTGGTCCAGGTAAACGGCAGCTACCACCCTAGCTCCTGAAAGTTACCACCACGCAAGCCCGCTTAACTTGCCGGGGTGGATAGTTGCCTACTTACTATTGTACACGATTCTAAAATAAGATGTGAACCCATTTAGTTTTAAACAATTTTATAAATTATTTAAAATCTCAGTGCTACCAACCACAAAATTTCTTTATGAAATAACATGTTATGTCACAAAATAGTAACTCTGCGATATTAATTATTGAGTTTAAGAAATCAATAGTTTATAGTATTTAATTAATATTTATCACACAGTCTGATACGTAAAAGTTATCCATAAAATCAGTCCCAATGACTCAATTTCTAAACGCTATCGTTCTTACTATAAAATAATGGTTGTAGCGATTAGGATTTGGGCCCAATTTATGTGAGTCATTGAGGTATAGGTTGAGACACACGTTCGGTGGCGATGCACGAGTAAAACCATTGGGTCGGCTGTGGAACGTTGCTCCTAATTCTCAGAAGCGTCCTCTCATTGCGGTTTACTTGCAGTTAGTATATTATTGATTTAATTCTTTTATCACCTACGCTTACTATTTTGTATATTTTTCCACTTTAAAAAAAGCACTCTTCTTCACTGCAGTATGACATCGGGATTATATATATTGTAGAACATATCCTCATTATTTCATTTTATAAACTGAAAAAAAAAAACCTTTTGGTGGCCATATAAGACGCCACCTTGAATAACTTGAATTACTTAAAAGTTATAGAGTAACAAAATTTGGAATCTTAAAGACAAAATAAAAAAAATTTTTTTGTTCGAATCTCAAATAAAAAAAGCTTTAAATTTTGCCACCCGAACTATATCTAGCTGCAGATTCGATGACCGACACATGAATACGTGAACGTATTTCTAGTAAATTTTCTAGCTGTAAAATAAGGTTGTTCTTTTAAAAATTGGACTGTAACTATATATTACGAATACATATGTGCCACCTTATCTTATTAGTGTCTTTGAAATAGTTTTTAACAATATGGCGTGCTTTTATTCCGCCATGATGGATCATAGTCACTTGTTTTAACATCCTCCTTTTACAAAACCGTGTAAAGATAGATGGTTATTGCTATAGATTTGATCGCTCCCTTATGCCCCCACCGCAGGATATGTGGACGCTAGACATGTGTGCTGACAGCTAACCATACACATCATTAACTGCCTCGCTATACAAAGGGGAACCTCAATGTATCCGGGTAACAGAGTGACTAGTGTACACTCTGTAGCATGAAAATATGATAATTATTCATCGCTTATTTAGTTTTAGTTATTTTTTATTATTAACACCGTGTCTTACTACCCTTTTGGGTTATACGATTAAGTATTAATTACGCTAATGGGTTAGGAATTGAAAGGTAAAATTTAGAGGAAGCGAACCAGCATTTTCGTGGAGAGTAGAGAGTCGAAAACCACTTGGGAAAAAACACACCCATTTAACCCGAGTGAGATTCGAACCTCAATCTCCCCGTCTTCGGCAGTCTGGCTCAACACGAAACTAGTGCGTTAGCCAACTACGCCACAGAGGTGGGTTGGTTTTAGCTAAAGAGTTTTTTTACATACGTTAAATAATAGGGCTACTAACGAATTAATATAATTAGCAGAATTGGGTAGGGTAGTTTTTCTTAGAAGAACTGCAAACTCAGTGTGGAATGTGGGGAAAGGAGGAGGAAATGACGTGTAGAAAATAACCATCAATGGACCCAGCCGATATTCGAACCTTGACTTCCACGTCACCGATAATCGTGTATATTGTGAGCCTAATTCCTTAGACCACTGAACCACTGGTGTGGCTAGCTATATGCAATATTAGGTTAAATCAATGAGAACCAGGTAAGTGATAGTTATATATTTTTCAAGTAATTTTGATTTAAAAATATGATTAAAGAGGAATAATTTGGTGTCCCTTCACCAATATTGTTTCCCAGTACTGAAATGAAATTTCAACATACTGAGAACAGAAACAAAATTTAAATTCTCATGTTTTACTGTCTTAGTAAACATAACTGAAAACAAACAATTTCACTATTCTTGTATTTGACTTTTGCATAGAATAGTATTTAAATTTATTATATAAACAAATTATATAGCAACAGCTATACATAAATAATATTGATTTTAAAATCTCACTAGAACTTCAATTTACTGTGCCTTCTTTTAATTTTTTTATGATATTCCTAAGAAACATAAACACTTACTGCATGTTATTGAATTATTTTTATAGTAGATTTAGTAAAAAATGAAAACATTATTAATATTAAATAATAAATAATCGCTTGGAAGTATACACCATCAAATTAATTTTACCAAATATATTACACGACTATTTTCACATATAAATTTATAGGATTGTTAATTAAGATAGTAAGACAATTTATTTAGTTTAATAGTTAATATTAATAAAAAATATTATTATGAAGGCATTTATAAATCACCAACATAGGAAAATTCACAACATTTGAAACGTGGGAAAAGACAACAGTCTCAGCCGGTTTTTCTAATGGTAAGGAAGTTACTGTTTTAATAATCCTGATTGGAATCATTGAGCTAATTTTCTGTAACCCGTTTAGAACGAAAATTCTTAATTAAAGTTCTGTCTTAATTATTCCTGGCCTATTGGTGTAAATCTACGTATTAGCAGAAATGGGTGGTACGACGTGGAACATGCAAATAAAAAAAAAACAGGTACGGATAGCCCCAGTTTGATCGTTTTTATGGTTTGTGCACAATTTTACTCTAGAGTCATAGTTTATAACCCTATACGCGGCTCTATACCAGTTATTTTTAACATGTGGTACGAGTACCAACGGTGGTATCTGGCGTATTTATTAGGGGTACGTGAAAATAATTTAATAATAGTAGCCTTGCTATTTTATTAGGCTTCAAGTTCCTTATTTGAAACACATTATTTAAAGAATAACAGGGTTCTTATTATTTATTATTTATATTTTAACGATTTTCATTCAAATATGGTGTGTGAATCCACCTTAAGGTTTTATCTCTCCTTTTATGCCTAGCTGCCTACAAATTCTTTCTGAGGGAAGTGTGAAATTTGCAAAAGTTTTTAATGAGCTAAAATATGTGTATGGATTTTTTTGTAGTCTCGCATAGAGAATATAATTTATTAATCTCTGACTGAAGAAGTGTTTAAATCCAACAAAAGCACATTTTGTACATAATCAAAGTTCTCTGTTAATATAAACGTTAACACTAGGAAAAAAGGTTGTCATCCTTTTTTTTTTCTAAACAAGTATCTTGATATATTTAAAATGAATGTTTACCAATCAGGAAGGTATGCAACCGATAAAAGTTTGATGAAAACCACTGCTCTAGATGATGGTGTTGGGCATTTTGGAAGTAAACTGGTTTGAAAGTCTTGTGCTGGTATAGGTCTCAGTAATTATTAAGAACGTCAAGGTGATTCAGTAATTCAGAGATGACTTATATATAATCTGCTAGGCTTTGGTTTAAATCCCGGTATTGATCTAAATTTATTCTTCACTCGTGTCAAAAATCTGACAGGGACCGAGGAACTGGTTGATACATATTAATTAATATTATTTGGGGTGTTTAGCACCCACTTTATAAAACGTCAGATTATATCAAAAACTTTATTTATAAACTAACCTGACATATATTATATTTGATGCTGCTATATTCATTGCTCGAATTGGGAAATTTTAACAACCAGAACGGTAAAAACTAACAACCAATAATTCCTCAATCTATTTTACAGCATGAAACTATTACATTGGTAGAAGCTATTGCATTGTCTATACACACCTCAATAAGTTGCATGGCAAGCCATGCCAGTTTAATTGAATTTCAGTAAATTAAATATAGCATTTCCGTTTACTATACTAATCTAATTCATTGCTAGTCTAAAACCATATAATATTCTTTATTAATTAAAATCATTTATACTCAAGTTGAAAATGGATTATTTTCAGCATTAGAATTAAAAAATTAATTACATCTTGTTAACACTAAAATATAAACATTAAATTGTTGTTTCTCATATCTTTCATTCTTGTAAAAAATAAGACACTTGAAACATCAAAACATGTCAAGGATACCTATCATTTGCGAGGAAAATACTAGACTGAAATTAATTGAATCACAACGAAAGAAATATGCATATTAAAACATTCCCCAATCACTTATTGTGAGGTAAAAAGGAGTTTCATCCTACAAAGTGTTGCTACAGAAGAGGCAAAATATGGCACCAGAAAATTTGAAAAATTATTTATTTTACATTGTTATGAAATAGTATGAGAAGGTTAAGAATTATTATTACTATTTAATCCATATGGCATTTTTTGTTTCAATGTAAAATGTTTTGAAACAAACACTGCTCATTAAATTGGCAGAAAAAAAACAAATATTCCATTCTTTAAGTAAGTCCCTTTCTCATCATCATCTTCTTCATCATCCTTATCATCATCATAATCATCATCATCATTATCATCTTTAACTGTTTCAAGCTTGTGACCGGGTCAGTTTAGTAAAATGCCTCTATTTTCCTCTATTCGTCCACCACTCTTCCTCCTTTAATTTCTTCCATTCTTCTCCTCTCACTTGAACACTGTTATCTGCTCCTCCCATCTCTTGCTTAGCCTCCCTTGCTGTCTTTTTCCTATATACTTCATTTCCAACATTTTCTTTGACATCCTCTCTTTTTCCATCCTCATTACTTAACCATACCATCTCAGTCTTGCTTCCTCTACTATCTCATGTTCTCCCTGTACCCCTACTCTTTCCTGGATAGCTTCATTACTAATCTTGTTTCTCCTCGTGACAGCTCGAGTATGGGTTTGTTTGTTTTGGTCATCGTCTTACTAAGTCTGTCGTGGTAAAGCCCTTTCTATTACGTGCAAATTTTAATTTATTTAAGTATTATTTCGGATCACACCAGGATATTGTTTTTTTTTAAACAAATATTGGTAGTATTACCTGTGTGGTGGAATTTCTTATGTATTTTTATATTTCAGACATCACATACTGGGGCTTTAATTTGCATGATAATTATGACTATACTGATTAGGCTCACTTTTTATAAATACGCATAGCATTTCTAAAGATTTAGCCGCCGACAAACGAACCCCATTTGTCATTTTTCATTTCATTCAATGCAATAAATATTTTGAAGAAATTAAGTTTAGCTATAAGACTTACATGGCAAGGAAATATTGTAGCTAACTTGTGTAGATAAATAAATTTTTACGTGAAACATAATTTATAAAGAGAAATATATACCTACAAAATATGTGGGTTTATTTTTTGCTGGTTAACTTGTTGTACAGAGTTCATTGTCTTGTCATAGGAATCGTCGTTTCTGTTGTGAAGCAAATTCTTGGAAAATCCAATGTAATACAAAATACAATACACTATACAGATGCGTAGGTAATTAGTAGCATCTAGTTCAGTTCAAAATCCAATACACTATAAAGAATCGTATTAGGATCTGTGTTCGTTCAAACTAGAATAGAGATATTTTTGGAAAAAGATAGGAAGAACGAAGACGTAGCGTTCTAGTATGCAGGCGGAACGCTTTAAACTTGTGTTGTATCAACCGAAACAGCGTTCCGGTCCAATTCGAGCACTTCCTATGTCTATAACCAACATTAATTTCTATCTCCCAAGCTTCGCTTGTCGTGTACTGTACAGTCAATTGTGCAAGCTTATGCCTTCTCTATATCCTAACTGACACACATCACAGTCCCCTGAACTTTAACTCATCGCTTTGAAAGGAAAACCCAAATTTCAATTATACGTTTTTCAGCATGCTGAGAATCGAACTCCGGACACTCAGCTTAGTAGAAAAACAAGCTACTTAATTAGCTAAGGTGTAGAATTTGTAATTAAATAAAGTATGACTAAAGAATTTAGAAATCATATTTAATATAACTATTGTCTTAAATATATAGTAAAAATTTACTTGGAAAAACCAAAAGTGCGTATCTATTTTAATGATTTGATTTTTATTGAACTACGATTCATACAAAATGGTTTTTATGGATAATATACATTCATACAAAACGAAATTTTGGTGGTAAACTATTTTTATATAGAATATTTTAAACCTGAGTGATAAAATAATAAAAAAGTACATGTGAGTATAAAAAAGAATTTGACCCAACAGATAGATCTCAAATGAATCCAAATTATGCTAGAAGAATTTGTAACTCAACAAGAAATAATATTATTTTGTGAACTGAGTCCTGAATGACAAAAATGAGTTCAAATTAAAAGAATATGATTGTTAAAATTCCCCAAATGATTTAATAAAAATAGTTAAAAGTTTTTAACAACCAAACGGCTCAGATCTGATTAATTAACTTTAGTAGAAGAAGCTAATACAAAAATATTGAGATATATTTGTTGTGATGTGTGACCTTAAGTACTGTACATTACATACATACATATATTCATACATTCATACTAACGGAAAACCTCACAGGAAAAAATTATTTTTCTTTTATTGACATCGAGATGAAGTTAAATCAAATAAAAAATGTATATACATTTGTCATCTCTTTAAGAAAATATAAATTTCTATATGTTGAGCTCATTTTATTCACACACATCGACAAGAAAACACCGATTAAGTGTAAATCACACTTAAGTGGTGCTTTAAGGTTGTACAAGATATTGGTTTTCCTTTGTTTGGAAAGCTTACATCAAATGCGTCAGTAAAAACTAGCCCAATTTGTTTCTTAAACGTATAAACATAAAATTTATATGTATATGTCTTTACCTGTTGCTGTAATAAACAAATAAAAAAAAGACTCGTGGGTGATAGTGGACAACAGAAACAGTATTTACTAGAACGGAGTGTACTTTTAACTTCTATGTGAGATACTTCTCCGTCCATATGAAGAGTAGGATGTATTTTATAGCTTCGACCGTATGCATTTGGACATATAACACGTCCCTCTAGGGGGTAGTATGCTCCGACGTGACAAGCACGCGACCATTTCAAATCCACCCTTGGTCCCTTCACCCCTCTCTACCCTTTCTTTTTCATTCTGTCACTTCAACCCCGGAGAAAAAAAAACTTACTGCCTTTCCGGGACAGTCATAAAACTCACTGGCTGCCGCGCCAATTTGCATAGAATCCGAGAAAGCTTTTACAAATTATTACACGACTTCGAACGTATGGTCCAAAAACGTTGGCTGTGAGAGGCTCTCTTTAATCTTTTTTTTTTTTTACGCTTCAATACTTATTTTCCTGTCTGTTGGTCACATTGTGTGTTATTCAGATTTTGTTGAGTGGGGGAATTTTATTGAGCTCTATGCGAGTGTTGGTAAAGACGGAGAGAATAACGTGTCTTTTTTTATTGTGTTTTTTTTTCTCAGAAGGAGATTTCATTAAGAACGTTTGTATGCAAAGAGACTACAATTTTTCTTTCTCTTCTTTATTTTGTAAGAGAACAATAACCTTACTATCGTTAACAAAATAGAATAGATTTTCGAAAATTAATTCTATATGCCTACCTTTAAGTTAAGAGACTGATTGTAAGGTCCAGATTCAAAGCCCAACCAGGTCTAACATGGGTGGTTTTCCATATAAGATTTATTAGTTTTTTCCACAACATATTACCTTTTCTACAGCAATAGGGGTTTTATTTCAGCAAAGCTACCCTCTAAATACCTACCACTTGGAAGGTAAAGCTTAGAGTAAATGTACCCGCATTTGCGTGAAGGGAAAATTGAAACCAATTTACGGAAAAGGGGTGGTGGTAACACCTTAAGGGTGCTACATGTTAGAATACTAAGACCTGTTGGAGATTTCTAGAAATCCTACATTATTTAAGAAGTTGCTTGATATGTTTTCAACAAAATGTAGGCGAAAATTATCAGCAGGTTTATGACCAGTTATAATTTTTTTTTTAAGTTTAGAATTTAAAAAACAAGTCAAGGACGCTTTATGCTGAAGATATGTACTTCTAAAATTAAGGCACAGGGTTTATAAACCTAGATCTAGCCTTTCTCTGTAAAAAAAAAAAAAGTCATGTTTTGATAGAGTCACAACAGAAAGCTTTGGAAGAGGATGTGGAATTATTGTTTTGGGGTTTATGTAAGCTATCATTATCACACTCTTTTATTAAAATCCTCACTTAAAACATAAAGCTTATACTTTTTAACTAGTCAGAACTTTCACCTACATTTCAGTGAAAACAATATTAGCCAAAATATTAAACTACTTCATAAATAATCCTCGATTTCCAAACGTCCGCAACGCTTCTCGGGGCTATCTCATGTAAGCACTCTTAATACACCAGGACAGGTTTCAAAACCTGATCTACCATTCACCGGCAAACCAAACAAGACTAAACGGGTACCCTTTTCTGTGTGCCCATTCACCGGTGGAAGTGTAGAGGATGCAAGAAAAGAGGGTATTTTTGCAGTTATTCTATAAACCAATTTTTTCGGCCAAAATTAATACAATATTTCTCCAGTAGTAATATAAAGTGTAATTTTCTTCACAAAGTGGTATCAATCGTTGTTGAATATCCGTCACGAGCACAGCAGCATTAGATGAGAAATGTTTTACATGAAGATAAAAAGTTGTCATTTAATTCCAGGACACTCTTGACAACTATTCAAGAACTGTTAATATCACTATGTGAAGAAAATTAAATTCTATGTTTTTATTAGAGAAATAATTGATTTAATTTTGGTCAAAAAAAATCTTTTGATATAAAAATTGCAAAAACACAGACCTTTTCTCACTTCACCTTCTATCTCACCTTAAAGTGATCAACCAGCTTGATGAATTTTCAGCAATTTTGTTTTCTTTCTATCCTTCTCCAATCGAATACTGGGACTTTCTTAAAACCCACTCTTATCTCTCTATTCCTTTATATCAGGCAGCTTATGTCTCTTATAGTCGGTAAATGACACGGAAGCTTGAGAATAGATAAAAGCACTTTTATGTCGGAAAGGGTAGCGCGGCCACATTCGTAGCAATGGAGTCACTTTCAAATGTAAATGATGCCGGGTCGGGTGGCGGAGTGAAATGGCCTTCGCAATTCTGTCCCGCAGTAATGTCGTGCCGTCCATTACTTGGATTGAATGGTTGCGCGCGCACGTGTCCGAACACAGGAACGAACGGCCGTTAAAAACGTTCGCTTATGTCTCAATAATATTATGTGTGGAAGAGGGGAGAGGGGGCAATTAAAATCTGAAGCTCACTCAGCTTTATTACTAATCAGAGAGTTCTCAGGGCAAGGTCGTAAATCGAGGTGTAAAGGCTTGCGTTGGGTTAAGGGCTGGGAACTATAGTCTGAACTAAAAGTAGCCCTAGGAACAGGTCCTTTAATTAGTCTTTGAGTAAAATGTCTTATAATGCGTTTACTTTAGCCATCAAGTTATCTCAAAGTGTTTGTTTATTGAATCAGAATTTTTAGTTTTTAAATAAGGATGTGATGGGTTGGTTCAAAAAGTGTACTGGTTTTGGTTTTATTATTAAGTTCTTAGGTCCAAGCTCCTCCTAAATACCCGAACTAATTTAAACCTGTTTGAAATTCTACCTTTAATCCCCAAAACTAATCTAAAACATTTTTAAAACCCACTTAATCACCCAAACTAATTTAAAGCAGCTCCAAAATGGACCTAATCACACAAACTAATTTAAAGTAGTTCCAAAATCCGCTTATCGCCCAAACTAATTAAAAGCATTTTCAAAATCCACTAAATCCTCCAAATAACTAGCTAAGGAATATTCTTTAGATTGAAAAAATGACATCTGGACACGGTAATTGAACCTGGGGCCTTGGCTTAGTACGCAATTGCTCTAACCACTGAGCTATCCAGGATGTGTTCCGTGCCAAGGGTAATTTTTCATTCATATTTTAAGGCAGAGTCTGTGATAGACCTGAAGAAATGGTCCGCTACATAATGAATGATCAACCAAGATGACAAACCAGCTTCGGTGGTCCCAAGGTTTAACCCACTACTCTCGTGTCTAACTACAATGCCGAAGACGGGAAGACCGGGGATCGATCCCAGTAGAGTGCGCTGAGTTTATTTATTAAATTCAACACAAATTTGGGCGCACTCCCTCTAAACATAGCCTTCCTAATCCCTAAACTATTAGGGTAATTATTACATAGGCGTATAACCCGAACGGAAAGTAAGACTTGGTGCTAAAAATACCTAAGCCATCAGTTAACGCAGCCACCTTCGACTTGGTAGGGCTTTATGCTGCCAATACTACAAGGACAACTGTACGAATGAGCATATCATGATGGATTGAATAGCCGAGCTTTTATATTTGTTAGTTACGGCTACATTCCCATCTAAATATAATATTTTGTGAATTGAAAAATGACACGTGGACACGGGAATTGAATACAAGACCTTTGGCTTGGTAGGCCAATGTTCTAACCACTGACTATCCAAGAGTTATCCCGTGTCCAGGATCATTCTTCACTCGTAATTTAAGGCAGAGTCTGGGATGGACGTTCATTGAGCATAAGCAGTGGGTCTCGCCTGCCATAGACCTCACCTTTTTGCCCCGCAGATTGATATAGTCTGGGTTTTGAACTTCTCCTTCACAGGCCAGGAATTTGAATATGACCGTCAGGCCACGCGTCACCTGACCTTTCTCCATGACGACCCCATACAGTGACACTTTTCACACAGGTCTGGCGTGTGATGGGTCTAGCCTGTGACATATCACA
>CABFWO010002658.1:0-36075 GCA_902155825.1 Timema genevievae
GCACCGCAACGGGAAGTCGTTTGAATAGGACTTTTAGAAAATCTAAATATATTATTCCCTGTAAACATTAATGATACACTCCACATATACGTAAAAATATCAATCCTACCTTTATGGGCTACATTAGAGTTAGGACACTGAAATCAAGCAAGATTAGATTGCTACCTATCAGGCCAAACAAAGTCTACATTCATACCAATAGGATGCGGAATAGTACAAAAGAAGTGTGCTCTATATTAGCTACAATTTCACTGATAATCGCCATTAAAATTAGTTCACCTATGGTCGGCTATGTCACAACCCACGTAAACATATATATATATATATTCCACAATAAAATAGAACTAAATTAGGCATCGATTGAAATTCATCTTTAATTCACAACACGTAAGATAGCTTTACCCGCTGCAGTAGTCCTTAGGTCTGTAGATTATTTTTTAAGTATGGAAAAATTCTACATGTCACAAATTGCAATAAATCTTTTTGTAATAGTTTAGGATATTACTATAACTGTGCTCTATTGAAATTAATACCAATTGTATAATACAAAATAGATTGTTTTGTTAAAAATGTCGTTTTAGGTCAAAAAGCAAAAGAAAAATTTATGCCATTTTGGTTTTAACAAATATAATAATTTATTAGTAGTATTTTTGTAGTTTCCTCCTTGTATTGCCTCTTAGTTAGTGTGATATTACTTACAATTATGACTCACAGTCTAGATGTCGACACCTTTAGACTCGATAATATTTCGCAACCCCCAAATTTTGTTGAAGTTGGTTATACACCCTAAGCAGATAATTTACTTAAAATCCCAATAGTATAAACAGTTAACACCACGCAACTAGGCGTATTCGAGAAACGTTGCTTTGAGAAGGTTTGTAATTATTTAGGAGACAATATACAACCTCAACGTCATACCATCCTAATATCTTCCCTAGAATTATGACCAAGATTTGTACATAATACATGGACTACTATAGGTGATAAACGCTTTTGATATTCACGCTAAGATTAACGTTGATGCGACGTTCAATGTCTACGAGTCTGTAAACGTCAGCCGTCAACGTAATGTCACTCTTTAGTGACGTCTTTACTCAGCTAGGGGAGGCCATAGAGTGAGAACGTCATTCACGGACAACTTCATGTATTGGAATAAACCAAACACTCTTGTTACCTTCTCTAGACCCATCAAAGAGAATAATATTGTGATCGTAAAAGAGAAAAAAATCCATCAAGAGATTTTGATAAATATCAACGTTTAATGACCAACTCAAACTTAAAAAGTGGTTTTTGCGATGTCTTCTTTCTTTATCTCGGACTAGAGCCGAAACCATTCTACCACTCAGACTTTAACTTGGTATTTATGGTATTCATAATGTCCCCTAGGAGAGTTTAGGTATTAGATATCCAACCAGAAATTAAAAGTTAATTTACTAAAGGGAAAAAATAGAAAAAATAGATTTTATTAAAATCATGTTTAAAAATATTAATTAAATGTGGTAGATAGTCAAAATTTAATATTACTACTAAATGGCAGGTCTCGATTTCCTATGAAGATGATTTTAAGGACACTTTAGAGAACTGGAAATTTCTAATTTCTATCACGTAAACACAAATATTTGAGATACGAATGAACAAATCATTGTAAAGATGTAGTGCTATTAAAGATAAAAATATGTTAATTTCAAAAATATTTTTTAAAACCAATATTTTCTAAGCTATAAGTAAATATATATTTTATATACATTCCCTTAAAATATGACATAGATTCTTATTCTATTTGTTTTACAGAGACGCTCCTCTTTTCTCAATGTTTGTATAGCATTGTGTAAAATTACTTATATGTTATTTTGTGGAGTGTTTCTGCAACCATGTATATTATGTCATCTACAAATTTTATGCTTTTTTTTTTAGTAATTGTACCTATTTAAAGATAAAAATAAGAAAATAAGAAAAGAATCGGCGAACAGAGCAAGACCCCGAACGAGACACCTGGCAAGATACTCGTGGAGGAGGAGGTCATCACGCTATCGTCCCTAGAGAGAGTGGCACCATAGACTCAACACACCTATCGATACCCACGCCGAAGAATTGCATTCTACTCATCCAGTTCATCTCAAACAAAGGTCTTCAGTGTCCCAGACCTTTTCACAGAAACCACTATGCCACGTTAACAACAGCAAGCTGAAGATGACCAGGACCTCCATAACGTCCTCGCTGTCCTACACGAAATTCAAGGGATCCTACAAGCTACAAATACTCGACTCGACCATCTAGAAGCAGGAGCCGTAGCGGCCCACGTACCGGCTTCTCCTGGGATTGCGTCTGCACCAGATCCTGCGATCAGACAGGAGGCTATCTATACCTCATCCTCCTGGAACCGGTGCTGCGCACGGAATTTTCCCCGCACCGTCGCCCTGGACTTCACTATCCATCGAACCAGTGCAATCATTGGACGTCGATTAAGTCACGGTATTACGACTTTACCTCATCCTTAAGGCCAAGTACTCGGAGCTCCTGATAGGAAGAGAGAGACATCAGACAGCGAATCTATTGAACGTTGCTTCCAGATACCATAATCTCCCCTGTGACGTCAGAGGGATGGTTATCCAACGCATCAATCTACTATACATAGCCCTCATTAGAGGATGGACCATCGCCATCGACGAAGCTGGGGACGCTTTAGGAGACCCTGGCATATACCCCCAAGGATTCGTTCAACCGCCATGGATACAGCAATAAACAGTGATATATAGGGATCGCCCGGCACCAGCACCCTTTGCACCACCCAGGGGTTGGAGCCAGAGCCGCGGACGAAGAAAATATGTAGATGGACCAGAAATCACCTTAAAAAGATATTCTCATACTTGTATTTGTAAAATAACACTGTATAAATATGTAAACTTTAATGAGGTAATAAAGGCCTAGAGGCTTCTCGCCATAGTTTGCCCTTCCGGGCCTTCCATCTTACGTTTCCGCCGCAGTGGCGACTATATAAGTGCGAGGGGGAAGGCCCAGGGTTAGCAGTCGGTTGTGTGGAGGGGAGCCGGTTTCAGGCAATTTTTTTAATTATGTTTACATTGCAAGGTACATTACACATTACAAATGGATTATCTTAACTTATACATTTATGTTACATACCATACCATTTAGTTTTATATATTTATTTGCTTAGCTGCAGATGGAGCCGTAAACTATTCAAAAGGTGACTGCGTGATTATGTAAATTAAACAAATAAGATATATTGATAACAATTAATCCACGCAATTTTAATAGAGTGTCTCGAGATGATCAATCAATGTGTTTGTGTGTGTGTGCCTGGGGTGCGGGAGGGGATAAGAGTGGGGGTAAGGTGTAGTATTTTGGAAGCCCATTTTACTTTCCTACCTTTCTAATTAAGTTAATCATAATTGCCCTGCAGACACATTACTTTAAGGCGTTTTAACGAATTTGTGACATATTATTATTAATGATTTTAGGTTTATAAATAATTACATTTGGTTGTATACGTTCTTTTTAATTCTGACTTTTTCTTTCCTCTTTTATGTTTTGTGACAAACATGGCTTTCAGACCTAATCAAATTTGTTACAGAAGATGGATTGATTCATCTAAAGGCCGCCAATAGCCACTTTATTCGCTCGTCTGACATGAAAAACTATTTAATTTTTAGTTCTTAAATGGTTTACTCTTTTGTCTTTATTTCATCTTTAAATGGGAATATTATATTAATAGTAACCTTGTTTTAAATGTTTAAATTCTGTTTCTTTTACTAACGTAGCTGTCTGGTCATAGCGTAGTATCGAGGAGCTTTGGAAAAGATCTCTATGGTCTTGTGATTAATTTCCAATACATTCATAGAACTGTCATGAAGTTAATGAACCTCGGCTGCATCGATATATTAAGTTTGGTCAGTTTGGGATAAACAATCGTTTATTTAATACGTTACTAAATTATAATAGTTTGATGGTTTGAATTCTACACTATAGTCGTAAAATGTGTTCATGTTGAAATACATGTTGGAAATGCAACGAAGTTGTTTTCATTATTATATTTCACATGGTAAAACCAATTTTATTCATAATTCTTTATCTTAGGGTCAATCACTTTATCTGAGTACATAGCGTGTCTGTCTACTGAGATAAGGGTCATAGGTTTGATATCTGGCGTGGCCAAACAATTTAGCTTTCGAGGAATGTGGTCTGGATGTTATGTCTGTTCTAGATTAAAGTTAGTTTATAAGTTGTGTTCTTATATAGTCAGTCAATTCAAAAAGTGCATATCAAATACATTCAAATAAATGAAAAAACAAATTGAAAGAAAATTTAGATTAGCGATGGTTATGGTAGAACACACTATTAATAATTGCTTAAAATGATGGGACATAATTTATAAAAACGGCACTATACTCTATCACCACCCAAAGCTGCTAATTTATTCATCACGTTTCCCAAAATGGCCTAATTATCCGATTGTTTATAGTAATAATTTAGGATTGATAAGGCTAATATTTTAGATGTAGTGCTATCTAAATTTGCATATAGAGAGGTTAGGAAACCATTTTGTAAGACATCACTCTCAACAAACCAGATGGAATTATAAACTATATTTTCCTGTCGTCATCGTAAAATCATTCATGACGAGACTGACGCCTTTATTCACAAACTCACATGCGTGGGTGCGTAGTTGTTGACGTGACTTAAATATGGTTTGAATAATTACCCATGTATATTTATAATTTGAGTAGTACATAAACGCCGAAATTTATAGTAATTCCGATTTCAACACCTTACGTTGATTTAAAGTCACAAATCTTACACTATAAAAATGTCTTATTTGATTTATTTTTATAAAGGTTATCAAAAAGTTATCAGAAGCTTTAATAATTCTTCCCTATGAATTACGGTTTGAATTATATTTACGTTACTAATCAAACGAGATAAGAATGTAAATACATTTTTTGGCATGATTATAGTATTAGCAAGATTAGTATTTGACAGCTACAAAAGGTTCTTAACCTACGTTATATAAAATACATAAGTAGAATCCTCTAATTTGAAGCGATCACTTTTGATACCTTATAAATGAGTTCTGATGACATATTAAAAAGGTGATAAATATTTAACCAAAATAATTTTATAAGGTATTTTATAAATTGTTATTCCTAACAAAGTACTATTCTACTTGTGGAAGGCTAGTTGATCCCTATATTAGGGTGGATCCAAGGCCTGCTGTTGGGGGAGTTTATGGGGGATGATTGGCATTCTTAAAGCGTATTTGAATTAAAATTTAATAATAATTATTTTTTCACTTTGTATTCTTACCCGTTCTGGTTATATGCCTATGCACTATTTAAAATAATGGGGAGCAGGCAAAGTGATAGACAACAATGTGGCAAGCGGCCGACACGAGAGGACCAATTACTCGACAAAATTGAAATGAATTCAGTTAAAAGTGGCTCAAGTGACAGACAAGTTATTTCAAAACTAACAATGCTATAAACATGGTTGTAGTGGTTGAAATGACAGTTCTGGACCACTTTCTCCCATAAGATTAACATTGATCCATCACATTGAAAGGGGTGGATCACTTTCTCCTCTAACCTAACCTAACCTAACCTTAACAGGCTGTTAATTACACAAAAGTCCCTTATATCCCTGTATTCGTCGTTCTGCCCCTTGAAGCCCCCCTTCTTCCTTGAGTCTAGATTACAACCTCCATCCCGTAGTATCCTCCAAACCTTCATCCTCTTTTCTTGCCATGCCCACCAATCTTTCCTCTCCCCTCCTCCCCGTCTCTTACCCCCAGCCTTGATCTGCACAACTTCCAGTCCCCATCCTGTACTCTTACCTCCTTTAAGCCATACGACTTCCTGTATGCATCCTGAGCAAGTGGTAGTCTGGCTCTATCATGACCGTGTTGATCCCATCCAGCTCGAATCCATCCTCTTACCACCCACCCCGCTTACCAGCCGGTCCTTAAACCTTAACAGCTTAGATCTTGTACCTTAACCAGATGTATCCATCATCTAACGACCCGCTCCTTGATACCTGACGGCTTAGATCTTGTACCTTAAACGATATGTCCTTCCTGCTTACCATACATCCCTTAAAATATTCTGAAACATTTTGAAACGGTACGAAATAATTATGCATCATTCTCCACCCGACACCTTAAACATCGATACAATTCATCGGAGTTTGATCCCAGTCAGTTGACTGAAGGTGAATTTTCATAAATAGTTTTTCACTCTTACTCCACGAAAAATTGGGTGCAGTTCTTCTAAATTCAACCTTATTCATCCCTAAACACACTAGCGCAGTTAGTATATAGGCGTATAACCCGAACGGTTAGTAACTCTAGCATTACACGGTGCTAAAAAATAAAAACATATAGCACTAAATATACAGGCTAGATATTAAAACTATCTGGATGAAAAACAATAAAAATCCTTTTTATTGTCGCTTATTGCCGGTTACTAATTTTACATACTATTTTAAAACTGTTGCCAAATTTCAAGTTTTAATAAAGGCCACTTAGGAATTTTTACTCAATGGTTTTCAACTCTTTCTTCATGGAAAAAGCGGGTATATTTTCTCTAAATTATACCCTCCTCGCCTCTAATCTATTAATATAAAAATAAGATAGTTCATACTTGCGGACCAGTGCTCAATGTTCTTTAATATTACAGCCAGCGTTGCAGAATTAATTGCGAGTGTTAAATTCGTGATATTCTTTTATAAGGTCATCTTTAGTTTGAGTTATTTTCACCTACATTTTTACTTTAGCAAACCCTACAAAAATATATTAAGAAGTTTGAGGTGAAGCTGACGAGTTGGCGGAAAAAATTATTTAAGTATAAACAAGGACAATCATGTATTGAATTAATTGTTCTGTCACTTATTCCACTTTTAACTGGATGATATAAAAGTTTGTCGAGCAGTTGGTCCTCTCGTGTCGACCGCTTGGTTGTCTATCACTTTGTACTCCTATACATGAGCTTGTCTAGCAGTTGGTCCAAATCGTGTTGGCCACTTGACCCACCCAGCCTTCCAAATAATTTTTTATAGCTTGTCGAGCAGTTTGTTGTCTAGCAGTTTGTATGGTGCCAAAATAATTTTTGGGGTATTAGGAAGCTTTAATGTAGATGAATTACACCCAATTTGTATGAAGGGAGAGTGGAAAACTATTTAAGAAAACCACCCTCAGTGCATTCGACCGGGATCGAACCCGGATATTCCCATCTTCGGCAGTTTAGTCTAACATGAGAGTAGCGAGTTAGACTATGCAGCCATCGGGGCGGGTTTTTAACTATGAATATGTTTTGTAATATCATTAGTAGGGTCTATTGCTAGTTTATATAAACTGATATACTTATATTTCTTTTTGAAATATGCACGCAATTCTTAGTTCACTGTTCGAAACCAATCACATTAGTTTGTAAAGATAGAGTGTTAAAAACCGAGGATTGGTATCGTTTCGGTCATAATCACTCGATGTCAGAACCGCTAGAAATCTCTGATCATAAATAGCTATACCAGATCAATCACGAAAACACACCTATATCAACGATATTTGCTTTTATCCTCTAAGTAATCTCCAAATATATGAAAACAATAAAAAAAATACGCTACAACTCTAATAAGTAAGAGGGAGAATAAGTTTATAGGGGTACGTAACTGATGAATTAATTTTATCTTGAATAAAGATTGTGAAATACAGACAATATTGCGTCAAAAAAAAGTGATAAAATGCACATTAGTGTTTTTAGTTTTTCCTTTAAGCCATAAGGGTATAGTAAAGAAAAAATATTTATTTCAAATTAATCAAATATTAAGGAGAATTAAAAAAATAATCAGGTTTAATTTCTATAGTTGATCTACCATCCAAATATGAAAAAGACAAGCCAAATATTAAATTATATTATTAGCTATTTTGGAGAGTAAAGAACCACCTCACGTATAGGAAATATCATAAAATTTCAACTTATAATTCTAATTTATTTATGCAAGATTTGAGGAGAACATGGTTTAAATTCCGTTTGGCTATACTTAGGTTTAAGATGGAGCAAAAAAAAAATTGCAATTGCGGAAACTGGTATCAATCAATAGTTGTGTATTAGGTCCACTAAGATTATTGCTAAGTATTATTTTTTTATAACTCGTTTTCACTCTGCGCATAAGGCCTAAACTTTGAAAATTTTGTTAAAATTTGTTATTTATATAAAAAATATCCTATGAGTTAGATATGATAAACAGTTTTTGGTAGCGATAAAATGTTATAGAAAGACCTTGAAAACATCAATTTCTCCCTACCGCTAGTTTTTAAATCTTCAGTTTGCAGATTTGTGTCAAAATATCATAATCTTCGCATATTGTCCTAATTTTTTGAAATTTTTTGTTTCGTAAGAAAAATTCCCCGTGACCAAAAAGGACTAAATAATTTTTGGATGGTGATTATATATTGGAAATATACCTAATAACCAAAATATTTATTTTCTTGCCGTTTATTGTGTTGTTACTCGACTTTATTATTAATAATTATATTTCTTTTGGGTGTCTGGTATTAGTTGAATGATATAGTAATTGGCACGTAGTCACTGTATTCCTTGTGTTGTTGTTTTAATAAAACAAGCAGACACAGTTTAATATATACTGTATATTTATTATAACTAACAAAATTTTAACTCTATATACACATGCACTTTTTAACGTTATTGTGAGACTCGCTGACCAACATGTCCGCACCCTTACCGTCCTTTTGTTCGAGTGTCCTCATGCCTCATCCCAGAGCTCAACCATTTCCACAACTTTTTCTACCTAGCTTTTTCCAGTCGCATTCCTACCCTCTCTTCAACCGTGACTAATAAACATCCTCCCCACCACCAACTTTCCCCTAGTAACCTCAGATATACAATCCTAACAATGTATATTCACCCTTACAACTGCACATAATAAACCTATATCTATACGGAAACATATCCTTATAACTTCAAAATACATGTTCTAATAAAATATTATTCCAACATTGGCTACATCAATTGTATATCTCGAGTGTGCGAAAATGGTCAAAATGTCATACTTTTTCTCAATTGTTATAATTACTTTGAGTTTACTAGGTATTTTCTATTGCAATAATAGGCCTACATGTTTCTTTCTGGGTTAAAAATTCTGTCGACTTTTCGAGCATGTGCCAAGTCTCAAATTTAGGTATGGCTATCATTGGTATGCAACTCTTCGCTAGTTCGCTAGTTCAAATTGAATTAATCAGGACTCACCACGAGGAGATGGTTTCAGGTCGAGTCCCACCCGTGCCTTACCCAACCTCCCAAACACGAGGGCACGTAATTTTTAAGATTTAAACTGCTTTTTAGTATCAAAAACTAAACGTACACTCTGGTTTAACATTCTTGTCTTTATTAGACTTTTTCTTTTGGCATGGTCACAAACTAGTTTTGAAGATGCGATCACTTATTTCACCGCCCTTTCAACGACTTCAGTATGTGTTGGTAATTCAATAAGTACCGACTCAGAGGTTACATCAACACTTTCCCCAATTTATTAATAATATTCGGAGCTTTTCCAGACTTATGATTAGGATAGTTAAAAACTGTACAATCCTGCAACAAATTACAAAAATTTGCAAAATAAATCTGACATTTTGACCCAAATGTGCAAACTGAAGATGCAAAAACTAACGGTAGAGATAAATTGATTTTTTTTTCAAGTTCTTTCTATAACATTTTATCACCACGCAAAAACAATTTATCAATTTAACTCGTAAGACTTTTTTGGTAAAAATAACAAATTTTAGCAAAAGTTTAAAACTTTAGACCTGGTGCGCAGACTGAAGACAACTTCAAAAATAACGTATTAACTGTAGAAATGTTAGTGGACCTAATACACAACGATTGATGAGTACCCGTTTCCGCTAGTCCAATTTTAGTCTTTTTCGCTTCATCCTAATAAGGGGGGTTATTACTAAATAGTTTTTCACTCTCCTTTCCATCCAAATGTAGGTAGATTAACTCTAAATCCTTCCTTTCTCATCCCTATCCTAATAGAGTAATAAATATATATACGTATAACCTTAACAGTTTGTAAGACGTTGTGATATATATATATATAATAATAATAATAAAAATACTAAAATAATAGCATACATACTTTAGCCGGTTTACGTAAATCATGCGTATACAAGTATAAATAATTCAGATGAAAGCCGCGGGTAAACGATGAAGCATACGTCAAATATTATAGCCAATCAGGATCACATTATATATATCTCATGCCTAGTAGTAAAGTATTATGCCTTCTAATATAGTTTTAGAATAGTTTGCATTCATGCTTGATTATTATTATTATACCTGTATGGGAAGTAATGTTGAGTAGAAAGAAACTGGTTTCCATGACCGTGTGTAGATATTAATGATTAAAGTTAGTTTACTAGTATATAGTGTAGTTTAGTGTATTTTTGTTAATCAAATTACATATTTAATAAGTAGCTTAGAGCGCTTCAAGACCGTTTTGATTTAACTTAAATGCCTTTTATTAAATACTAAGATTTTGACTGTGAAAGAGAGTTTAACAAACATACACTTTTTATAAAAAAATGATTTTATTCATGGCATATATACAAATATATACATTAAAATACAATATTAAATACATATATAATTGGACGCGTAAACAACAATTTACGTATTGTATAGCTAGTGACAAATAATGAACAACCTGTTCCAATTGCACACAAGGTGTAAACCAAGAAAAGAACAGCGAGATCATTCGTTATGTTATAAGCAAAAGATTATTCGCAATAAAGAAAGGAATCATAGGAAATATTAATAAATAAAGAAATATTATATCTACCATTTTATAATCCATTATTCATATCATTCAAGTTTGTACACTTTGTTGACCAATAAAAAGATAGCAAGCTTACATTGAATAGTTTCTCTATGGATTATCTTATAACATAGGACTATAGTGTGTAGCCATCCAGGTAAGACTACGGCTTTTTCTGGGTTGACAGAGTGTACATTATAGCATTTTAAGTTTGAATACTTTTAAATAAATTAAATCAAAGGTGGGCGTCGTATGATGAGGTAGCCTGTAACCTAGTAAGGTCCCTGTCCAGCCCTGGAAGCGGGGTAGGGTCCCTGACTGTCCCTAGATAACGCCGTAGCTTCATATCGAATCTCAGGCTTGTAACCTTCCTCGTCAGCCTGGTACTCGACGATCTGCAGGCGGCCATCAGGCAGCAAGACGCGGTACGAGCCCTGAGCGCTCTCATCCTGACGAGTCTCCTCGTGACCGAACTCAGCGCCACTCTCGGAATCCTGCACCTCGTAGTTGAACTCGTAGTTAGCGGGTTCCTGAAAAAAAAATACGATAAGTCAATATTATACATTATTAAAATTGTAGGAACACACGTTTAGTAGTGTAAGGGCAAGTTCAAATATTCAGAAAACTTCATAAAATGGTTATATTAAAATATTATCTTAAAGGTTGATGATTATTTGAATATTCGGATTGGCAGGTATCAGATCAAAAGTATAGCTTTCAAGATCCTGAATATAAATTCACCATATATGTGTTATTTTAAATGTTAATACAACGTACAAGTTTGTCTTTATTAGATGTATGGCTCCGTAATTAGAGTAGTATATGCATTCAAATAATTAGCACAGTACTCACGGCCAGAGAGTCCTCTTGAGTTCCCCTGTATCCGGCGTTAGGGACTCCATACTCAGCGGAAGGGGTGTTCCTGGAGAATGCAGAAGGTGCACCGTAAGTGTTTGAAAGAGCGTTGAATTGGCTTGAAACACCTGATGGAGCACCGTACTGAGAAGCAGGGGCGTTGAATCGGCTTGAAGCACCTGATGGAGCACCGTACTGAGTGGAAGGAGCGTTGAATCGGCTTGAAGCACCTGATGGAGCACCGTATTGAGTGGAAGGAGCGTTGAATCGGCTTGAAGCACCTGATGGAGCACCGTACTGAGCAGAAGGAACGTTGAATCGACTTGAAGCACCTGAAGGAGCACCGTATTGAGTAGAGATGGAGTTAGAGCCACCAAGACGGCTAGAGCTCATCGAAGGAGCTCCGTAGCTTGTGGACAGTGTGTCGACGCTGTTGAATCGACTAGAAGCGATGTTTCCACCACCAAATCGCCTGGAGGTGGCTCCGTTTCTTGTTGAAAGGGAAGAGCCTGAGTTGAACCTGCTGGAAGAGGAAGGAGCTCCGTACTGTGACGATGGCTGAGAGCGTCCTTGTCCTGGAGGAAGGTAGGAGTTGACTGGAGGCTCAGCCAGGACGGTGGCAGCAGCCAGGGAGAGAATCAACAGCATCTGGAGAAAACACGATAAAATACTGTAGTTAGTTATGAATTGTTAATTCATATAGTTGGTTATAGGTTAGCTGATTATTTTGCAAATAGTTTGTTTTGACTTTAATTGATAAGAACTAATTTTATCTAGAAATTTTAAATTTTTTAAAAATTGTATGTGTATTATTTTATGGATTTTGTTGTTTTCGTTAATTTATATTCTTAAACTAACTTCCTAATACCTTTGGTAGCCGCATAGTCTAAGTCAATTTTTTCACAATATACTGGTTTGCAGATGATGGGGAGATCTTGGTTCGATCCTGGAAAGGTATACTGATGATGGTTTTCAATAAGTGATTTCCAACTTTCTCTCCACACAAATGTGGGTTCACTTCCTTTAATTTTAACCTTCATTATATCTAACCCACTAGCGTAATTAGTACATTAACTTATAACACGAGTAGTAAGACGCAGTGCTAAAAAATGTTATCTACTTAATAGAATAAAATCAAGAGTTAATCTCTACTATAAATCTTTAAAAAATATATTTACATATTATATTTGACAGTAAAAGACCATTAACAACTCATTAGATAATAGTTTAACTCTGATAGTTTTTTAAAATAAAATAAAATAAATCAATGGCACTACCATGTTAAAAAACATCTGATTTAAATGAGAGCTATTCTTTAATTAAAATAATTATAGTTAAATTTATAAACTACAGAATCTTCAATTTTTTTTATTATGAGTGCAGACAAAAGACTTTAACTTCAATTTGTTATTGCTGGATATCTACACAAAAATTGTTTTGGCATTAGGGCTATCTCTATTGTTGTAAAATAGTTCATTTGGAAGGAATACCAATTAGTGATTGTCAAACTAAAGTTAAATTCAAATCACTGAATAATTGGATAATTCTTTACCTTATTTTTATACTTAAATATTTTAATCTATATTTTTGATATTCATTTTATTAATTTAATCATTTATAGTTTATTTTTCAAATATTAAGAAAAACTATTACTTGCCCCCTTAAACTTTTATTAGTTTGAATTAAATTTATATATATTCTTGTTTTAACGAAAAATATGCTTTCTTTTATACAGTTTAGTTTAATCTCTTTTGATTTTATCTATTCCTATAAATTTAAAGTTGCTACATCACGTCCAATCATCTTTATAAAATATATCACATATTTTACCATTATTGCTAAGAAATATCTTTGTTAAAAATGTTGTTGTCCTGTAAGATTGTGAGATCTTCACTTTGATTTGAAAATTTGTTCCAAAAATATATGTGTTAATGATAGCTGTTATATTATGTTATGAATATAAATTAAAATGGGTAGTAATTATATAGTTATTAAATCTACCTTAGCCATGTTGTTAAATGCAATCTTCTTGTTGCGTTGAGCTCGGAAGATGAATGAGTGAGTAAATGGATGACCATCTCTCAGGTTTATATACCATTCAAACCAGGAACAGTATAAAAACACACATTTATAAGACCATCCTTGATGGACCACAATGGACAGTTCAAACGAGCAAAAAAAAAAGAAATTAATGGAAATCAAAGCAAGCGGTTTAAGGAAGGGGGAGTTGTAAGCAAGTTAAACCAATCCAGATACTTGATCTGTTCAGTGATTTGTTAACGTGTTAGAGATGGATCTTTACTTTCATTTCTTTCCTCCTACCCTCTTTAGAACGTCCCACGCCTACAGGGTCAGTTTCGGAGCACTCAGCAGTGGTGGAGCGTGGTTGTGAAATGAGATGCTCCAGTTTAGCTCATAATCTCAGCCTCGACTCCCGTCATTCAAGATGGACCCCATTACTCGTCGCGGCCTTGACTACCGGAGTGCGGGCATTCTCGTTACTTGTGATGGCTGTTGTTGAAAGAACCGGCCTCCATTAGAAGAAGTATTCATACATGTGATCTAGTTAGGAGAGCGGCTACCACGACTGACTATTGAATCGTCGTGGCGTGGTAAATGTCAACCTGTAAATATAGGAATATTTTTAACTCAACGTAATTTTACTAATTCAGGTGAATGTTAGCGATACATATCTTAAACTTACTCTCTGTTTTGGTTTTTAATGGTTTTTATGGGTCAATCAAGGTCTAACAGGACTGTACTAGTAAAGTGTAGCCAACATTAGAACATTTAATCAACCACGTACACAATAAGGAAACTAACATATTATATCATGAAGCTTAGAAGCTGTAAACTAGCTTCAGTTATGGATATAGCCGTATCAAACATCACTATCTTAAATTTGTAAAATTACTCATGGACACGGGAGTCGAATCTAGGACACCAGGCATAGTTCACCAAGGGTCCTGGGTTCAGTATGCGTATGAAGGTGTCATTTTTAAATTTTTCAAATAAGATTTAGAGTAAACAATTTAACGACACAGTCTTGTCAAGCCTTGCGTGCCTAGGTAGCAGCTCACGAGACGTGACTTTTGGTAGCCTAAATTTATATAATTATTTAGCACCACGTCTTACTACCCGTTCGGGCTATATGCTTAAGTACTAATTACACTAATGGATGAGGAATTGGTAAGGTTGAATTTAGAGGAAGTGAACCCACATTTACGTGGAGGGAGAGTGGAAAACAATTTTGGTAAACCTACCCCCAGCTCACCCGACCAATATTCGAACCTCGATCTCCCCGTCCTCTGTGGTCTGGCTCAACAGCCTAAATTTAGAACGCGATCAAAAAATTAAATTTATCACCTGTGAACATCATCTTAATGCCCGTTCGAGATATTCAAATATTTACACTAATATATTAGGAATGGGATATATATAGCTGGCCGTAAATGTTCACTCCTTTGCATGGATGGAGAATGGGAAATAATTTAAAAAAAACACCTACAATATACCTGACCGTAGGGAAGGACAATCTCCTGGAACAGTATACTACATTTAAGATATAAAATGTAAGGACACAATCCTATTGCACTTGAAATACTTGCATGTTAAATATATTTTCACTAATCACTACTTAAATAAGTAGAAAAGATTAAATACATAAAGTTTTTTTAGTTCTTAAATATACTAATAATATATATCATATTGTGAATACACTATATTATATAATTATTATATAATATACACTATATTATATAATTAAAACGTGACCCACGTCGGTGGCCGCATAGTCTAAGGCATCACTCTCTCATTAGACTAGACGGCCGATGACGGGGCGTTGGTAGATCGATCGCGGTCGAGAATATGGATAGTTTCTCATAAATAGTTTCCCACGCTCCCTCCGCGCCAATGTGGGTGCACTTCCTCTTAATTTGACATTCATCATCCCTAACTCAATTAACGTAATTTGTACAAAAGTGCATAAACCTAATGGGTAGTAATACAAGGTGTTAAGAAATTAAACTAAAAAAAAAGGAAGTGTCTTAAAAAATAATACATGAAAGGTAGATTTCATGAAACAATATATTTATAGGTTTTTTATAAAATGCATAATTTCATACATTAATCAGTCTGTTACATATATCATGTAGGATGAGGGTTGAGAAAGCAAATACATTTTAGATGTAGTGCTATCTGAATTTGCATATAGAGAGGTTAGGGAACCATTTTTTAAGACATCACTCTCAACAAACCAGATGGGATTATAAACTACATCTTCCTGTCGTCATCGGAAAATCAGACATGACGAGACTGACGCCTTTATTCACAAGCTCGCCCGTGTGGTTGCGTCGTTGTTGGCGTGACTTAAAACATTGCTTACTTAATTACGCATGTATATTTATAATTTAAGTAATACATAAACACCGATATTTATAGGAAGTCCAATTTCAACACACTACGTTGATTTAAAGTCACTTAAATCTTACACTATAGAAATATATCTTATTTGATTTATTTTTATAAAGTTAATCAAAAATGCTACCAGAAGCATATAATAATACTTTCCTCTGAATTATGGTTTACTTTATATTTACGTTACTATTCAAACGAGATAAGAGTGTAAATACATTTATATGGGGCATTATTATAGTATTGGGAAGATTAGTATCTGACAACTACAAAAGATACTAAACCTACGTTATATAAAGTACATAGTAGAGTCCTCTAATATGAAGCGATCACTTTTGATACCATAAATCAGTACTGATTACATATTAAAATGTGATAGATACTAAACAAAGATAATTTTATTAGGTATTTTATTAATTGTTATTCCCAACCAAATCCTATTCTACTTGTGAAAGGCTAGCTTATACCTATATCAGGGTGGATTCAAGGTCTGTTGTCAGGGGAGAGTTTGGGGGATGACTAGCGTTCTTAAGGAATCTTTGAATTAAATTTTAGTAATTATTATTTTAGCACTTTGTATACCTAACCGTTCGGTTTATATGCCTATGCACTAGTTAAAATAATGTGTGGGGTATTAGGAAGGTTTAATGTAGATGAATTACACCCAAATTTATGTAGAGAGAAATTGGAAAACCATTTAGGAAAACCACCCCCAGTGCATTTAACCGGGATCAAATCATAACCTCTGCGTCTTAGACAATTTAGTCTTACATTAAATTAACAAGCTAGACTATGCAGCCATTGAGGCGGGGTTTTAAATATTATTATGTATGATAATATTAGTTGTAGGGTTTATTGCTAGCTTATAAAAACTGATATTATAACTGTTAAAATATATTGAATAAAAAACTATACTCATTTAAATCTAATATAAAGTGTAGTATTTTTTTTTAAATAAGCGCACAATTATTAGTTTACTGTTAGAAATCAATCAAATTAGTTTGGTCAAGATAAAGCGTTACTAAACCGAGGATTGGTATCGTTTCGGTCATAATCACAAGATGTCAGAACCGCTAAAAATCTCTGATCATAAATAGTGATACCAGGTTAATTTCGAAAACACACTTGTATCCACTATATTTGCTTTTAACCTCTAAGTACTCTCAAAATATATTAAAAGAATCAAAATATGCTACACTTCTATTAAGTAACAAGGAAAATTAGTTTTTATGGTTACGTGACTGATGAATTAATTTTATCTTGAATAAAGATTGTGGAATACAGACAATATTGCGTCAAAAAAAGTGATAAAATGTGCACATATTTTAGTTTTTACCAATAAGCCATAAGGGTGTAGTAAAGAGAAAATGTGTAATTAAAATGAATTAAATATTTAAGAGCTTTTTTAATTAAAGCTGGTTTTATTTCTATACTTGCTCTACCATTCAAATTTGAATATGACTAACATCTTTATAGGTAAGCCAAATATTAACTATCATTTTAATAATTTTGGAAAATAAAGAATAGCCTAACTTCTAGGAAAAACGATAAAATTTCAATTTATAATTCCAATTTATTTGTGCAAGATATGAAGAGATCAGTGTTCAAATCTCGGTTGGGTCTAATGAGGGTGGTTATTAATAAACAGTTTTTCACTTTCTATCTTCCATGCAAATGTGGGTATTATTATTATTACTATACCTTTATTGGAAGTAAGGTTGTATAGGAATAAACTGGTTTTTTTGAGTGTGTATAAAGATTAATGATTAAAGTTAGTTTACCCGTTTATAGTGTAGTTTAATGGTTGTTGTTTATCAAATAACATATTTAACAGGTAGTTTAGAACCCTTCTAGACCGTATTGATTTAACTTAAATGTCTTTTTACTTTCTCGCTATCATACTGGTAGAGAAAGTAATGTGATCGTCTAAAAAAAAATTATTCGAGCTTTTGACGAATCTCGACGTTTAATGACCGTTTAATAAATCCGAAAAAGTGGTTTTTGTAATTTTTTTTCAGTCTGTACCTTCGACTAGAGCCTAAACTATTTTACCGATTGGGCTAAATCATGGTCCCTAGGGTTTTCATAGGGTTTCACCAAGTTGTTTTTGGAATTGGATATCGAACCCTAAAATTAAGAGTAGATTACTGAAGGTCAAAAAAGACAAAGAGTCAATTTTCTCAAAGTAGGCGTCAAGGATTTTGATTTAATTTCATTTATGAACATCTATAAATATTCCAACAAAATTAATATTCTCAATATTTTGGCAAAATGACTTTGGGGTTCCGTTCTAATGTGTAAATTCTTACAATTTAACATATCTCCGTAACGCTTTGAGATATGAAATTACTTACCAGTACAAATATGTTTGTTTATTTATAAAACAAATCTTTTATAAGGGACATATTTATATAAAACTAATACATTTCAAGCTACACCCAATTATATATATGATATAGATAAACTTTTCAAACACTAAGTGTTAAATATTGCAACCGTAAAAAAATTCAATAATAAATGTTGAAGGATGTCGACGTCTCATTATCCCACGAAACCTAAAATGTGGTTTTGCAATGCCTTCTGTCTGTGTGTCTGTTTACCATAAGATTAAGAGTAGATTAATAAAAATCTAAAAGAAATAAAACAGATTTTCTCAAAATCGGCTCTAACGATTTTGATTAAAATTCGTATCCAGGTGGTGGTTAAGATTATAAATAATCTGGCTACTTTCATTTTTCCATGAAAACCAATTTTAGAGTGCTTCACAGAAGCGAGAATTTCAAGATCTACGTAACTATTTCAGATACTAAATAACTTATTGTAGTAAAATGAAAATTAAAAATATTAAATGAAAATTAATTGTATACAACCAACATTTTCTGAGATATTGGCAAATGTATTAATACAATTTTGTGAGCTTTATTTGTAAAGAGATACTACTTAAGTGTTTAGGCAATTATTCATTAATGCCATAGAGCAATTAAATATAGGCAAAATGTTTGTTATTTTTCCTTTAACGTCTTTAGATAAATGTTTGTAAAACAAAGATCTATCTGCTTCATTTTAGACTCAATATTAAATATTTACATTTTTTATTGGTCAAAATTTACAAATGAGAAATTTAATTCCAATGCGATGACCTGAAGAAACACCTAAAAAAATGTTAAAATTTTAACCGAAAGTTGAAACTTTAATACGAAATGTTGACACTTGTGGACCCAAAGTCGATTATTTTAATCGGTCCAAACATACAATCTAGGACATTAATTCTTTAAAAATAAAATAATAAAATTTAAGACCAGGACTCAAAAATATTTTACTTAATTATATTGCAATTTATGCTTTAGTTTGCTAGTGTATATTATTTCGTTTCACATATATTTTAAGTTTTGAGTAAATATCTACATTTTTAACAATAGAACGAGAAAGTCAGTGTGGAGTTCCGTTCATTTATTTGAAATACTAAAATTCTGATAGTGAACGAGATTTAAACAAACATACACATTTTATAAAAAATAATTTTATTCATGATACATGTGAAAATATATACATTAAAATACAAAATTAAATATTTTTATATAATTGGATACATAAACTACAATTTACATATCGTTTAGCTAATTGGAGATAATGAACAACCTGTTGCAATTCCACCAAAGGTGTAGTTAAAGAAAAGAACAGCTAGATTACTCATTATGTTACACGCAAAAGAATATTCTTACTAAAGAAAGGAATCTTAGGAAATATTAATCAATAAATATTATATCTACCGCTTTATAATCCATTATTCGTGTAATTCAAGTTTGTACACTTTGTTTACCAATACAAAGATAGCAAGCTTACATTGCATGGTTTCTCTATGGCTTGTCTTATAACATAGGACTATAGTGTGTAGCCATCCAGGTAAGACTATGGCCTTTTCTGGGTAGACAAAGTGTATATTATAGCATCTTAAGTTTGAATACTTTTAAATAAATTAAATCAAAGGTGGGCGTCGTATGATGAGGTAGCCTTAGACTTAGTAAGGTCCCTGTCCAGCCCTGGAAGCGGGGTAGGGTCCCTGACTGTCTCTAGATAACGCCGTGTCTTCATATCGGATCTCAGGCTTGTAACCTTCCTCGTCAGCCTGGTACTCAACAATCTGCAGGCGGCCGTCAGGCAGCAAGACGCGGTACGAGCCCTGAGCGCTCTCATCCTGACGAGTCTCCTCGTGACCGAACTCGGCGCCGCTCTCGGAATCCTGCACCTCGTAGTTGAACTCGTAGTTAGCGGGTTCCTGAAAAAAAAAACGATAAGTCAATATTATACATTATTAAAATTGTAGGAACACACGTTTAGTAGTGTAAGGGCAAGTTCAAATATTCAGAAAACTTCATAAAATGGTTATATTAAAATATTATCTTAAGGCTTAGTGATTATTTGAATATTTAGATTGGCAGGTATTATAGCAAAAGTATAGCTTTAAAGATCCTAAATATAAATTCTCCATCTAGGTGTTACTTTTAATATTAATACAACTTATGAGTTTGGATATATGACATGTATGGCTCCATAATTAGTGTATTATATGCATTCATATAATTAGCACAGTACTCACGGCTAGAGAGTCCTCTTGAGCTCCCCTGTATCCAGCGTTAGGGACACCGTACTCGGCAGAAGGGGTGTTCCTGGAGAATGCAGAAGGGGCACCGTAAGTGTTTGACAGAGCGTTGAATTGGCTTGAAGCGTCTGAAGGAGCACCGTATTGAGTGGAAGGAGCGTTGAATCGGCTTGAAGCACCTGATGGAGCATTGTACTGAGCAGAAGGAGCGTTGAATCGGCTTGAAGCACCTGATGGAGCATTGTACTGAGCAGAAGGAGCGTTGAATCGGCTTGAAGCACTTGATGGAGCACCGTATTGAGTGGAAGGAGCGTTGAATCGGCTTAAAGCACCTGATGGAGCATTGTACTGAGTAGAAGGAGCGTTAAATCGGCTTGAAGCAGCTGATGGAGCACCGTACTGAGTGGAAGGAGCGTTGAATCTCCCTGAAGTGCCTGAAGGAGCGCCGTATTGAGTGGAAGGAGCGTTTAATCGTCTTGAAGCCCCCGAAGGAGCATTGTACTGAGATGAAGGAGAGTTGAATCGGCTTGAAGCACCCGAAGGAGCACCGTATTGAGTAGAGATGGAGTTAGAGCCACCAAGACGGCTAGAGCTCATCGAAGGAGCTCCGTAGCTTGTGGACAGAGTTGAATCGACTAGAAGCGATGTTTCCACGACCAAATCTCCCGGAGGTGGCTCCGTTTCTTGTTGAAAGGGAAGAGCCTGAGTTGAACCTGCTGGAAGAGGAAGGAGCTCCGTACTGTGACAATGGCTGAGAACGTCCTTGTCCTGGAGGAAGGTAGGAGTTGACTGGAGGCTCAGCCAGGACAGCGGCAGCAGCCAGGGAGAGAATCAACAGCATCTGGAGGAAAGACGATAAAATACTTATGCTAGTTTTGAAGTGTTAATTCATATAGTTGGTTATAGAATGGATGATTATTTTGGAAATAAATACTTGCCCTTTGACTCAAGCTTTATGATCCAATTCTTTTAAAATTAAGACACCTAATAAATTATGTACCTAATTTGTTTTACATTAATTTTTGAACCTATTAAATAAATAAAAGATACAATCTAGCCAGATGTTAAATCATCAAACTTTTGTTAAAATTTTTTTGGCCCTGTAGGTTACCGAGCAATACTATTTTTATAGCTTATAAACAATTTATAAGTGTAAACCTCTATTATTGCTCACATGTCCATTATAAGGTCATGGATGTCTTGTATTAATGAGTAGCCATTTTGGACTCTGGTAGTAATATGTTAGTTAAATAAATGGCTACATTTGCATTAGTGTAAATAAATCCCAGCCTGAAAATAATTTATTTTTACTTTAATTGATAAGAACTAATTTTATCTAGAAATTCTAAATTTTTAAAACATTTTATGTATTATATTATATTGTATTGTATTATATTATGGATTTTGTTGCCTTCGCTACTTTATATTCTTAAATTAACTTCATATTTCTTTGGTGGCCGTATAGTCTAAGTAACTTTTTTCACAATATACTGGTTTTCAGATGATGGGGGAGATCTTAGTTCGATTTTGGTAAAATATACTTATGACATAAGTGATTTCCAACTTTCTCTCCACACAAATGTGGAATGTTAAAACACATATGATTTAAATAAGAGATATTCTTTAACTAAAATAATAATAGTTAAATTTAAAACCTACAGAATATATGTTCTTCAATTTTTGTAATATTATGAGTGCAGACAAAATACTTTGACTTCAAAATGTTACTGCTAATTTTCTACACAAAAATTGTTTTGGCATTAGGTCTATCTCTATTGTTGTAAAATAGTTGGTCCAGAAGGAATACCAATTAGTGACTGTCAAATTAAAGTCAAATTCAAATCACTGATTAATTGGATAATTCTCTATTATTATTATTATATTTAAATATTTATTTTTTCAAATTAATTCTATTAATTTAATCATTTATAGTTTATTTTCAAAACTTAATAAAACTATTACTAGCCCCCTTAAACTTTTATTAGTTTGAATAAAATATATATTAATATTTTTGTATTAATGAAAAATATGCATTTTTTTATACAGATTAGTTAAATTTGTTTTCATTTGATCTGTTCCTATAAATTTAAAGATGCAACAACACATCCAATCATATTTATAAAATAAATCACATTAATTACCATTATTGCTAAGAAATAGGATCTTTGTTAAAAATGTTGTTGTCTTATAAGATAGGAGATTTTCACTTTAATTGGAAAATTTGCTCCAAAAATATATTTGTTAATTATAGCTATTATATTATTTTATGAATATAAATAATAATGAGTTAATATTTATATAGTTATTAAATCTACCTTAGCCATGTTTTGAATTACAATCTACTTGTTGCGTTGAGCTCAGAAGATGAATGAGTGTGTAAATGGATGACCATCTCTCAGGTTTATATACCATTCAAACCAGGAACAGTCCCTCTTATAAAAAAATACACATTTTACAAGACCATCCTTGATGGACCACAATGAACAGTTCAAACGAGCAAAAAAATAAAATTAATGGAAATCAAAGCAAGCGGTTTAAGGAAGGGGGAGCTGTAAGCGAATTAAAACAATCCAGATAATCGATCAGGTCGGCGATTTGGTCACGTGTTAGAGATAGATCTTTACTTTCATTTCTTTCCTCCTACCCTCTTTAGAACGTCCCACGCCTACAGGGTCAGTTTCGGAGCACTCAGCAGTGGTGGTACATAGTTTTTATATAATGATACACAGGCGTGGTTGTGAAATGAGATGCTCCAATTTAGCTCATAATCTCAGCCTCAACTCCCGTCATTCAAGATGGACCCCATTACTCGTCGTGGCCTTGACTACCGGAGTGCGGGCATTCTCGTTACTGGTGATGGCTGTTAGTTGAAAGGACCGGCCTCCATTAGAAGAAGTATTCATACATGTGGTCTAGTTAGGAGAGCGGCTACCATGACTGACTATTGAATCATCGTGGCATGGTAAAATTTAACCTGTAAATAAATAATATTTTTAACTCAACGTAATTCCAACCTTTTGGGTGAATGTTGGCTATAAATATCTTAAACTTGCTCTCTGTTTTGGTTTTTATGGGTTTTAGATTATTTGTAACTAGGGTTGGGTTGCAGCCACGTCCATAAAGGCCTAACAGGATTGTACTAGTAAAGTGTAACCAGCATTAGAACCTTCAATCAACCACGTACACAATAATGCACCTAACATATGTCATGAAGCTTAGAAGGTATAAACTAGCTTTAGTTACGGATATAGCCGTATCAAACATCACTATAGTAAATTTGGAAAATTACTGATGGACACGGGAATCGAAGTTAGGACCCCAGGCATAGTACACCAATTGTCCTGGGTTCAATATACGTATGCAAGTATCATTTTCAAAATTTTCAAATATGAATTAGAGTAAAAAATTTAACGACACAATCTTGTCAAGCCCTGCGTGACTAGGTAGCAGCTCACGAGACGTGACTTATGGTAGCCTAAAATTAGTACACGATCAAAAAATTCAATTTACTACCTGTGAACATCATCTTAGTACCCGTTCGAGATATTAAAATATTTACACTTATATATTAGGGATTAGATATATATAGCTGGGCATAAATGTACTCTCCTTTGCGTGAATGTAGAGTGGGAAATAATTTTAAAACAACACCTACTATATACCTGACCGTATGGAAATACAATCTCCTGGACCATTATACTACATGTACGATATAAAATGTATAGATACAATCCTATTGCACTTGAAATACTTGCATGCATAATATATTTTCACTAATCATTACTTAAATAAGTAGAAAAGATTAAATACATTAAGTTTTTTTAATTCTTTAATATATAGTAATATATATTATAATGTTCACACAGTAGAGGATTATGTGTTTCAAAAATATAGAATTAATAAAAACGTGACCCACGTTGGTGGCCGCATGGTTTAATGCATCAATATCGCAATAAACTAGATGGCCGATGACAGGGTGATCGTGGTTTGATCATTGTCGGATGTACTGAGGGTTTTTCATAAATGGTTTCCCACTATCTCTCCATGCAATGTGGGTAAACATCCTCTTAGTTCAATATTCCTCATCCCTAACCCAATAGCGTAATTAGAGCAAAAGTGCATATTTCGAGAGGGTAGTAAGATAAGTCGATAAGAATATTAATTAAATACAAGGAAGTGGCTTAAAAAATAATACATGAAAGATATATTCCACGAAAATATATATTTATATGTTCGTTATAAAATGCATAATTTTATGTTTTAATCAGTCTGCTACATTAATCTTATAGAATAATTTGAAATAAAACAGTATGGTGCACTCCAAATAATATCGCTCTCTTTTATCCTAAATTAGAAATATTTATTAAAAAGCTCGAAAGTTTGTGAAATGGATTAATATGCATCGTTGCAGAAACACTACACAGACGACCTTAATGAAATAATGTACACTGTTAAATAAACATTGAGACATCTATGTCTATCAAACAGCAAAACCATAAATTTCATTTTCAAAGAATTGTATTATATATATGCTTATAGCTCATAAATATTTGGTTTTATAAAAATATATTTGAAATTAAAATATTTTAATTCTAATTATAAATACAGCTTTACAATAAAAAGTTATTTCGTATCCCAAATAGTTGCGTAGTTATGATCAATATGGGAAGTTTACAAATTTTCTTTAGGTAACCCAAAGTTCATTTTCACGGAAATGAAGACTGCCATTTCATTTGTAATGTTAAAAAGTGTCTAAATACAAATATAATCAAAATCGCTGGAGCAGACTTCTAGAAAATTGATTTTTTGTCTTTTTCCCCTTCAGTAAACTACCCTTAATTTTATGGTTAAATATCTAATCCAAAAATTCCTCGGAGAAATCTAATGAAAACCACAGATTCAAAGTTTTAACCCATTACGTAAAATTGTTTAGGCTTTAGGCCGAGATATAAACAAACGGTAAAGTGAAAACCAATTATTCGTTTTCAGGGGGTTATGAAAATTCGACGTTTATCAAAATATTGATTTCGATTACTACGACGATCACAATACTTCCTTTCTGAGCGGTCGAAAGAAAGTAAAAACAAGCCTAGTTTTTGATTTATGAACGTGACATATTTTCAAATAAAGAAAATACTTATTTTTCACTGTTCTTTATAAATAGGAGTGGAAAAATTAAATTAATTTAGCCATTTTAAACAAAATAAACTTTTTTTTTCATAAATTATTATTCTAGCCTTATGTACTGTATATAAGACAAAAATCACCTCTAATTAATATATTCGTTCTAACTTTAAAAATCGTGTGCCATTTTCCCATTTAGCCATTTATATTTTGAGTACTAAACAAAATAATTGGTTTATTAAAGTTTAGGCAGTTTATACCCACAGATTATACATATTGTACTAACAACAAATTCAGGTTACTACACCGGTGCTAAGATAAGTACAGTACACCAATTTAATTTTAAATTTGTTGTAAAAAATTAATTATTTGAATTGTAAACACAATTTAAAAGTAACGTTCAGTTTGTTAAGACCTATCGATGCGGTTTTTATTAGCATAGCTAATATTTATCTGTGGACTATATAAATAATAACATCTATATAATATTAATATTTAATTCATTTACAGGTTGGACTAAATTAGACCTTGCTGGGTGTGCCATTGTAGTTATTGTTTGTTTAGTACATCAATTTTTGTTATTGAGTTCCAAATCTATGTTATGATTAGCCCTTGAAATTCAACCATAGATATTTAACAATAATTGAGAATATCTTCAATTATGTACCTATGAGCTTCATACCATATGTAACTGATTCTCATTATTTACATTTTTTTAAGATAAACTATTGATGCTACAATATTTAAATTGCTTACTCACTCAATATGACATTAGGAACCGTAAGTCAATTGTGGCACTTACAAAAGTACGCCATAGGTCTACAATCTCTACATCCCTGCTTGAGATGGATCCATTGAGTCGACTTTATTACACCCTTTCACTTCCAGGTTCATTTTAACGCTCCTTTAACACTCCCATCTGCTTCTAGGTATTCTCAATGGTCTCATCCCATTGGGTTTACCAGTCAATACCATCAACATGGTTCTAATTTTTTTCGATTCGCGCTGCATGTCCAGCCTACTAGCGATATTTGATTACTACTAATACTGTTTGATAATGAGTACAGGATATTTAACTCATCATCATTTAAACTCCTCCACTCTCAATTATCTTCATATATTTTTGGACAAAATATTTTCTTAAAATGTAACTTTCTACACATTGAATTTATTATTGCCATGTCTGATAAGAGACCTTGTTTGAAAACCATAAAGGACAACCGGCTACACTATTTTTCTGTATATTATGTCTGAGTTTTACTTTTCTTGAAAATTTTGTCGATGTTTTGAAATATAAATTATGGGTAAGCTTCATATTAGGATATTTTAAATAGAGCACCATAGGCATTATTGTTCAGTGACAAGTGTTACATAACATGAAAGATTTTATGTGTTTTAATACACAAGTTGGATCATATTTTATGTTACAGTGACAGAGGTAAGTAAGTAATGTTAAAAACATTACTTACTGACCGAATTATAATATGCATTTCCTGATTTTATTATATATTAATTTCCAATATAATACTGTATAATGCTAGTTAAAATTGTTTCTAAATATTTGAAGTCATTAATCCAACCAAATTATATGTTGCTCATAGTAGTCTCTAAATCATCGTCCTCATTTTTGCATTCAAATTGTGATTAAATACCTATTCTTCTTAGCATTCCCTTCTAAACATATTTCTTTGCTGTTCTTAAATAAAATTTCTGAACTTCTTTAACAGTTTTCTTGCTATTTTCTAACAAATCTAAATCATCTACATATCTTGATAGCCGCATTTTAACATTGAGTGTCAAGCCTTATCTACTCTCGTTTATCATTATAATTCTAATCACTCTGATGCTGGTTTAAACATTAAGGTGGAAAGCGAATTCTTTGTTTCACTCCATTATTTTTTATGAAATCATCTGATCAAGGACTCCAAATAATTACTCTACCATACGTATCTGTTAAACTTACGTCTTAGATTGACTTGACAAGTTTTTATGTTATATAAAATTTAACTAAATATCCATTTGACTTGTTTCTTTTAACTTAATCATTATTTTTTAAATGTATTTAAACTTGATGAACCGTCCTTTTTATCTATAACATTTTCTCTAAAATTTGCCAAATAGTACAAACCTGAATTGTTATCGATGTACTTTTCCAAAATACACACAAATGATCCCAAATTGTTTTCCATGCATATGGCATAGATTTGATTAAAATTTTGTTAGATACAATTTTGTATGTAAAAATTCCTAAGAATAATAGCCTAGCAATTTATTAGATACTTCGGTTTCACTGGCAGATCCAAGGGTGTTATCAGGTTGATTGGTTTTCGTAAGTCTCAGGCAACTAAAGATTTAATCATTTTAATTAAGGAAGAATTTTATAGATAGTTTTTTTAAGTATAATAATGTTGCTAATTTGTCAAAATAATTTAATACATTTTAATAGTAAAAATAGTAATGTAATAAAAAAACAATTTTGACTTATAAATAAATTTGCTGTTTTATTAAAATAAGTGTAAAACAAATGTTACTGTCACAATACTTACTTATTCTATGGAATTAGAAATTCTAAATGTCTTTTCCTCCTTTTAAAAAAACGCCATCCGTATCTATCTTGAGATAATTCTATTCAGTCCACCTCATTACACCCTATTACTTTTAGGTCCACTCCAATGTTATTATTATTAGCATCGCGTCTTACTACCCGTTCGGGTTGTACGCACTTACGCTAATGTGTAATGGTAGGGTGATTGTGAGACGAAATGGAGGACCTACAGTTTAACGTGGAATCCAAACCACGGTGGAGACCTGGCATTCCTCACATTCACAAGTTATGATTAATACACATCTTGTCAGAGGTGAATGAAGGGTTTGGCAATCAGATAAATTTGTGCCGGGACCGAGGATTGAACCCTGGACCCTCAGCACAGAAGTCCGAGACCTTACCCCTAGACCACCAGGTCACCCCCACTCCAATGTTATCCTCCCGTCTGCGTCTAGATCTTCCCGATGGTCTCTACCCATTGGGTTTGCCAGTCCAAACCCTGAACACGTTTCAAGCATCTCCCATTCGCACTGCATGTCCTGCCCACCGTAATCTACGAGACTTGATTATCCTAACAATGTATTGTAATGAGCACAGTTTATTCAACTCTTCATTAGGTAACCTCTTCCACTCCCCGGTAGACTCATCTATATTTGTACCTAATATCTTCCTTATCACCTTGTTTTCAAACACCCTATTTTGTTCGTCATATGAGGTAAGACTTGTTCGCCTGCTCATCAGAGCTAAATTGAAAGATTATTGGTTTGGTGATATAAGAGTTTGTAGATTCATATAGAGGTGAGAGTAAGGTATTTTTTCAATATTTTTTATCAACTTCTGTGCAGGGAAGGGATGATTAAAACAACATACCCTCTCTCAAGAATCCACCATTATCTGGCATCGTTAAACATATATTCTGAATTTTTTGGTTTTTTTCTGAATTGACTTTTAATTTATTTTAGTCGGTATAGTTTGCATAAGCTTGAAACACTGGAAGTTTTGTTAAAAACGAAAAGACAGCGTAGTTCTTTGAAAGCATTTGCTTCAGATTCATATTGACATTTAAATTAAAGTCCGAATTAAGCTGTACTGTAAAATATTGTGATATTTATTGTATTCAATTTGTGGAAACTTCATGTTTGTGTAGTTTAATTTTGTAAAAGATGAAGCAAAGCTTATCCTACAACGTTGAATGTGCATCCCTGCACAAATGTGGTGTCTTATTTTCTGTTTAACCAAAAATCGTTTCGGTGTGTTTTTAATAGTGTAGAATTATGGTTGTATGAGATTTTTTAAAAAACCTATATAATATTTTTTCCCTCTAAATATTGATGATATTTACACTCCACCTACACTGAAAGATAGAAATATTAAACTGATAGACTACGCTATGGCCCTATACTATAAGCTGGGACACTGGAATCAAGCAAAATTAACTTGCTACCTATCAGAGTAAACAAAGTTTATATTCATATCACTACGCTGCATCATAGCTCAAAATAAGTGTACTTTATTCTAACTTCAACTTCACTGATAAGTGCAAATACAGTTAGTTTAACTGTAGTCGTTTATGTTACAATCCACGCAAAGATATATATATATATATATATATATTCTCAAAGAAAATACTGATACTAACATTAAAACAAAATCTGGCATTAGCTGAAATTCATCTTTTATTCAAAGTGCGTAAAATAGGTTTACCCTCTGCAGTTGTCCGTAGGTATGTTTTTTGTTAGTATACAAAAATTCTATAGGGCATAAATTGTAATGAATCTGTTGGTATTCGTCTAGGATATTATTATATTTATGCTCTATTGAAATTAATACAAATTGGATAATACAAAATAGGACTTTCTCAAAAATGTAGTTTTAGAACAAGAAGCAAAATAAAAAGTTTGTGCCATTTTGGTTTTAGCAAATATCTTACTTTATTAATAATATTATTTTGTTGGAATTGGTATGATCTATCAAATAAGATAACGGAAAATTAGATGACTTGCTGTATAGACATAATAAAATAGTTTTAGTATGTTTTTAATAAGTAAAAATCATATCACGTAGTACTATTAAACCTCTTTCTTTTGGGAAAGAGGCATGTGTGTGGATACATAAATCAACCTTTTTCCATACTTATATCAAATGATTAAACAACTTTATTTTATTTATCACCTGTCTTTTCTAACCTCATATTTGCACTCATAGGGTGGGGGTGAAAATGATTTACTTTATAGTAAGTGCACCCATGCTTGCTTGGAGGTTAAGTGAGTAAACATTTAGGAGTAGCCATATTAATAGTACACTCAACCGGGATAAAAACCTCAGCCCCCCCCTCGTTGGGGAATTAGACCTGATGATGTTGTTAAGAGTCCGCTGATTCGGGCCAAAAATAATTTACAAAATTGGGAAAACAACAGTGATATGTATGAAAATGTTCTTCTTGTTCTATCAATTAGGTAGTGTGATATTATTTACGATTAGATGTCTAGATTTCGACACCTGTAGACTCGATAATATTTCACAACCCCTTTGTATTGATGTTTTACATTCTAAGCAGATAAGTAACTTAAAATCTCAATCGTATATACATCAAACACCATGTAAACTAGAAGTATTCGAAACAACGTTGTTTTGAGATGGGTTTTAATTTAGGAGACAATATCCAACCTCAACGTTAACCCATCATAATATCTATTCCAGAAATATGACCAATATTTGTACTTAGTACTAGGAATGCTTTATGTAATAAACGCTTTTGATATTCACGCTAAGATTACGTTGATGCGACGTTCAATGTCTGCGAGTCTGTAAACGTCAGCCGTAGGAAAAAAAGAGAAAAAAAAAGAGATTTTCTTAGAATCCGCTTTAAATATTTTAGTTTAATTCTGTAGATAGTCACTGTTTCAAATTACAAGCAAAATTACAGGTCTCGATTTGCCACGAAAATGACTTTAATAGCAGATTAAATAAGTGGAAATTTCCAATTTTAATCATATATCTACAATTATTTAAGATACGAAATAATTTATATTTTTATCAATAACGTTGAAATATGAAATTGATTCATATGTTCTTTGGTGTACAGGATGGCTCCTCTTTTTTCATTGTTTATATACATTGTATGTAATTAATTATATGCTCTTTGGTGGAGTGTTTATGCAAGAATGTATATTATTTCTTTTAAAAATATTATTCTTTTTTAGTAAATGTCTATATTTTAAGATTAATATGAGAGAAAGTCTATGCGGTGTACCTACCACTTGGCTTTTATTTATTTATTTAGCTACAGATGGAACCGTGGACTGTTCCGAATGTAACTTACTTTTAGTGTAAATTAAACGAATACAAGATATTGATAGACATTAATCCTCGCTATTCTGATCGATTGCCTCTAGATCAGCCGCAGTCAAACAATAACCCGAAACGTAAATTTGTGCGGGCCGCAGAATTTTGGACAGTTGCATTCATCCCATCAAAGGTAACAAACAGTCTGAGTAGTTACTAAACAACATTTAGCTAGGCTAAGAAGCAACATGAGTAACTCAAGAAATATTTAAATTTATTAAATATTAGACTTTATTTGCTACTTTACTTGTATATAATAGTTATATAGTTATATGACTAATACATGCATTTCTGTGTGAGAATAAATATCATTTTTCAGTAAATTTAGATTTTTGTCACATGCGGCCCCCTAGAGACCTTAAAGATATCCATGTGGCCCTCAGGGAGAAAGGTTTGTGCACCTCTGCTCTAGATGAGCAATATATCATGATGTGTGTGTGTGTGTGTGTGTGTGTGTATATTTGGCTGGAGGGAACGGATAGTGGTGCGGATAAGGGTAAGTATTTTGAAAGCCCATTTTACTGTACTACCTTTCTAATTCAGTAAATCATAAATGCCCTGTAGACACATTTCTTTGAGCCATTTACGCATTTGTGACATATTATTCATGAGCTATGGCTTATAAATTATTGCATTTGGTTGTAATACTATTTTTTTCTGGCTTTTTCTTTCCTCTTTTATGGTAATCTACTTTTCTAGTTATTTTATTTTGAATTATGGATTAAAAATAATGCTATCACAGTAAAAATACTATTATTTTTTATATAAGCTATAACAATTTATTACGGAGAAAAGTTTATTTTATGATTCAGCCACAAAATTCAACCACATAAATATAATGATTAACACTAGATGTAATAAATATATATCATAATATTAATCGTCGTGTTTGTTAAAGCTTTGTACGATCGTTAGTATTTCAGAGCTCGTCTATTGTTTGCCTTTTAGTAGGGTCCCTGTCCGGCCCTGGAAGCGGGGTAGGGTCCCTGACTGTCCCTAGAGTACGCCGTGTCCTCATATCGGATCTCAGGCTTGTAACCTTCCTCATCAGCCTGGTACTCGACGATCTGCAGGCGGCCATCAGGCAGCAAGACGCGGTACGAGCCCTGAGCGCTCTCATCCTGACGGGTCTCCTCGTGACCGAACTCAGATCCGCTCTCGGCATCCTGCACCTCATAGTTGAACTCGTAGTTGGCGGGCTCCTGAAATAAACCACGAAATAGTGTTTACTATTTGCTTAACTAAAACTTTGACTTATTTTTAAATTTAAATTAAATCAATTGAAATATGGTCCTTTCTTTATGAACAGTGCCGTAATTAAAATTATTTGTAGCCTGGGTGTTGATATTCATTAAAACTGAAATAGATCCATTTTTAAATGTTTAACATTCATGAACAAGGGTGTAGAAATGGGAGTTTGGGGTTTCGAGAACCCCTGGATTTTGATGTATCCTCATACAAACCTCTATTGGCTAAAGGTATGATAAAATGTATAGCAGGCCCCCTTCCCCCTCCAGAAAAATTAGCTTTCCACGCCCTTGCTCACAAGGTTGAAATATCATATAGATCCACTTACTGCAAGAGAGTCTTCTTGGTCCAGAGCTCTGTACCCTTCAAAAGGGGTAGCATATCGTGTTAAGAGTCTACCTAGACCCCTGGAGAACGTTGAAGGAACTTTATAGTTGTTAGAAGGGGCGTTGAACCGGTTAGAAATTACGGAAGGCACACCGTACTGAGTTGAAGGGCCTGTGAATCTATTAGAGGTGGCATAAATGTCATACTGAGAAGAGGGGACATTGAATCGATTGAACGGCGCCTTGTATCCAGCAGGAAGAGCGTTGAAGCGTCTGGAAGCGGTGGGGTATTGATTCGAATTTGCACCAAACCGGCTAGAGGTGACTGACAGAGTGCCGTATCGGGTTGGGAGGTTGTTGAATCTCCTGGATACGAGGGAAGGTGTGGAGTATTGGTTGGAAAGACCTCCGTTGGACCTTCCAAAAGAAGAAGGAGCTCCATTTCTAGAGGCAGGAGCGTTATAACGTCCAGAGAGGGAGGAGCGGGCTCTCGCGAACTCCGTGTTTGTTGGGGGGAGATATTCTCTACCCAGAGGGTACTCAGCAACCACTGCCACAGTAACGGATGCTGCCAGCAATAAGAGAAGCTGAAATTAATAAAACAAACTTATATTAGAAATAAAATAAAGCATTTCTATATATTTTATCATTTAAAACTCATTACCTTGCTAATATCATTAAAAAATTATTTGCGTTGATGTAATTACATGTCTAGTAGAATATTTAGAATATTCGGGCCAGCCTTTAATAAATTGATTAAATATATTCTTTTGTTGAATAAAATGTAGTAATTTCGTTCTCTTTTAAAATATGTAAAAGTTAAATTAATTTTTCAGTCTAGAAAGTATTTATTGTATTTCTATCAAACAATTGTGTTTGTGTGTCTAAATAAAACAAATGCAATGTATTCAATTCATAATTGTGTTTGTGTGTCTAAATAAAACAAACACAATCTATTCAATTCACAGCTAATTTAATCGATACTAATTTTAAATACCAAGTCACAACATTCAGTAAAATCCGTTTAAAAGTGTTCACTTTCAATACCTATTATTTCAAAGTGTATTTGGGGACCTTGTTTAATATCTGCTCTAAAAATAAGTCATTTTGTAGGTCATGTGCTAATAAAATTATTTGCCTCAGAAATTAGGTGTAAAATATCTTAATAAAAATACACATAGTATGAATTGTTATTTTTATTATTATTTTAAACAAATTATTTGATAAATTTGAAACTTCAAGAATTACCACCCCATCAATTAATACTAAATTTTCCTTTCAATATGTTTATCCCTAGAAATCAAAACAAGATTTTTTTAAATAAAACTATTAAATTTGGTATCAAACGTATAAAGTTAAATTCTGCTCAATTTAATACATATGATAAAATAAATTTAGGTGAAGATGGCATCCCGATATGGGTTGAAGTAAATTCCATCACAAAGATTTTATAGCCCTAAGCTCCTGTTTAAATTCCGCCCCATAATTGGAAAATGCTATGTAAATTCTGTGACATATTAAACAAAAATCGTACAGAACTCCGCAAGGACTTTCTCGATCTATTCTTTCAAAATTGAAATATTTATTCAAAACTCGTAATTTATGTGAAACTAAATATTATACACTATCAAACCAAAGAATAAATTGCACTATACTTATGTAAAACATTTTTTGAGTCCCAGTTTTAAAGTTTATAATTTTATTTTTAAAGAATTAATATTCTCATTTGTATGTCTGGAACAATAAAAAAGATCAATATTGGGTCTGCAAAGGTCAACAATTCGTATTAAAATTTTGACTTCCAGTTAAAGTTTTCGACATTTTATTAGGTGTTGCATATCTTCAGGTCATTGCATCATTGCTATTAAACTCCTCATTCATAAAATTTGACCAATAAAAATGTAAATATTGACTAATGAGTCTAAAATGGAGATAGTTCATTTTTTGACAAATACTTCTTCTAAGAGGTTTAAGGAAAAATAACAAACTTTTTGAGAGACTTACTTATATTTAATTACTCTATGGCATTGGATAATTATTGCTTTGAAACTTAAGTAGTATCTATTTACAACTAAAGCTCAAAAATTTGTATTAATATATTTGCTAATATCTCAGAAACTGTTGGTTATATAAAATTAATTTTCATATAAAAGTTTTTAATTTTTAATAATACTAAAATTTTGCAATTATGAGTTATTTGTTATCTCAAATAGTTGTGGAGATACGAAAATTTCCACTTCTGTAGACTACCCTAAAATTAATTTTCATGGTAAAATGAAAATAGCCAATTAATTTATAATCTTAATCAACGCCTAGATAAGAATTTTAATAAAATTCGTTAGAGCAAATTTTGAGAAAATCGATTGTTTCTCTTTCCGCTTTTTATCAAACCACTTTTAATTTTGGGGTTCAAAAACACACAGACGGCATTGCAAATACCACTTTTTAGGACTTGGGGAATCATAAGACGTCGACATCCATCAACATTTCAGGTTACATTTTTTTTTACTGTGGCAAGTGACCTGGTTGTCTATGGGTAAGGTGTCAAACTTCTTTGCTGAGGGTCCGGGGTTCAATCCTCGGTCCCGGCACAGATTTATCTGATTGCCAAACCCTTCCTTCACCTCTGACAGGACGTGTATTAATCACAGCTTGTGAATGTGAGGAATGCCGTGGTTCGGATTCCACGTTAAACTGTAGGTCCTCCATTTCATCTCACAATCACCCTACCATTACACATTAGCGTAAGTGCGTATAACCCGAACGGGTAGTAAGAC
>CABFWO010002658.1:36559-103856 GCA_902155825.1 Timema genevievae
TTATTATTATTATTAGCACCGCGTCTTACTACCCGTTCGGGTTATACGCACTTACGCTAATGTGTAATGGTAGGGTGATGTGAGATGAAATGGAGGACCTACAGTTTAACGTGGAATCCGAACCACGGTGGAGGCCTGGCATTCCTCACATTCACAAGTTGTGATTAATACACGGCTTGTCAGAGGTGAAGGAAGGGTTTGGCAATCAGATAAATTTGTGCCGGGGCTGAGGATTGAACCCCAAACCCTCAGCACAGAAGTCTGACACCTTACCCCTATACCACCAGGTCACCTGTATCATAAATAGATCTACATATTTACAATAATAAGTAATTTCATATCTTAAATAGTTTCGGAGATATGATAAAAAGTGAGAACTTACGCATTTGACCGGAGCCCTTAAAGTTCATTTGGCGAAATATTGAGAGTAGCCATTTTGCTTGGAATATTTGTAAATGTTTTGAAATGAAATTTAATCAAAATCGTTAAAGCCTATTTTGAGAAAAACGTCTTTTTTTTTCTATTTGCTCTTCAGTAAACTACCCATAATTTTAGGGTTAGATATCCAATTCCAAAAAACCTTGGGACAGCCCTATGAAAACCCTAGATACCAAGTTTTAGCCTTATCGGTAAAATAGTTTAGGCTCTAGTCAGAGGTGTAAACAGAAATTCAAAAACAACTTTTTTGGATTCGGGGGGGGGTCATAAAACGTCGAGATTCATCAAAATCTAGAGTTTGATATTTTTTACAATCACAATACTTTCTTTACCTGTAAGATAGCGAGAAAGTAAAAATCAATTTCGCTTTAACGTAAATACGTAAAGACTTATAATAACATTGTAGGTAGTTTTTTTATATTTTTAAAATTATTATTCTACTACGTCTTACTACCCGTTCAGGCTATACGCCCATTTTAGATAAAACACATTCCGAAATTGACAAAGATTAATTTCCCAATATGGAGTTGCGATGTTCCTGCCAAACATTTAGGCTGAAATCTCATCGTACAAGAATTGCACAACAAATTCATGTAATTCGTTTCCCTCAAAACTTGTCTAGCATCATGTCTTACTACACATTAGGGCCATACGTTTATATATTAATTACGGTAATGGTTCTAAGGATAAGGGAGATGATAGCTTAGGAAAGTGTACCGGCATTTGTGTGAAGGGAAAGTAGAAAACCATTTTGGGAAATAAAACCTCAGTACACCCGATCGAGATTCGAACCTTTTTCTTCCCGTCACCACCAGTCTAGTCTACTGCGAGAGTAGCGCCTTAGACTATGCGGCCACCGAAGTGGGTGTCTCTCATATTAATAATTGGACAGTATATAATTATATTACCTTGACCATCTTGGTGCACTCCTCGCTCAGCACTCAACAAAAGTAGTATTTGGAATGATCATAATCAGAGTTTTCACAGCTTTTATATATATCTTAAAACATCCTTCCTAATCGATGTAAACACTCTTGAAACTAGAACGAGAACATCAACTCCCCCTCCTACCCTCCTTCCCCCGTCGATCAGCTCCGCTCATCCTCAGACAGGTCTAATGCAAATAATATGCACTCCACAAGCTACAAGAATAATAGCTCTCACTAATCATCCCTCAACCCAACGTCCATCAAGTTTAGTAACGTTAATATTGTACTAGTTATGTGGCTCGTGGTCGGCCTGTTCTGCTTCATTTGTTCGAGCGCATCGTGAGGTGAGAAGGTTTGCGCATGCGTTGTACGACACAACTGACCGCATCAGCTTTTTTTTTACCTCTGTGTTTTACTACACGTTTGGGCAATACGCTTATGTATTAATTATACTAATGGTCTTAGAGATTAGGAAGGCTATATTTATAGAAAGTGTACCCGCATTTGCATGGAGAAGCATTAGAAGATCATTAAAAAACTCATTATACCAAATCGAGACTCAAAACTCAATCTCCCCATCATTGGCAGTCTAGTCTATTGCAAGAAGGGCACCTTAGACCATGCGGCCACTGAAGATGGTGATCGCATCACTTGTACGATCTACGGAAGCAGAAGAGTGTAGGCTGGTAGGTCTTGAGTGGTTTTCACGCGCCTCGTCTTATTAGCCGTACGGGATAACCTCACTCGTTTGATAGATATAAGGAAGGTATAGCTCGGATTAAATGTACAGGGGGGGGAGAGAGAGATTTGGAAATTATTAATAAAAAAAAGCTCCTCAGCAAACACTGACCAGATTCGAGCCCAGAACCTCCCGTCCATCCGGAAAACTAGAATAGATCTAGCTTGACGTTTAGTAAACTCATCCAATAATGCGGTTATGTCCTTGAACGAGCCCGTGTCATATAAAGCACATTTTATTTGTGGAGACTTGACAATGGTCGAGAGCGTCAAAGTGTTACTCGCCTTCTATAATAGCTTCATGTTCCTATTCTAGTCTGACACATACATTTAATTCAATTAGTGAAAGCCGGCCAATTAAGAGTGCTTTGAAATTACTAAAAGCAAGTCTCTATTTATCGATGACACAACCATTTGAAATAAAATTTAAATAAACCTAAGCATATTTCTGTAAATTCTGCTTTATTTTTGAATAATAAGCTTTTTTAATAAAATTTGCTTTATTTAGAAAGCCCTTAATAAGAATAAGTGGTATTTTTAAAAAAGTTATGGTACCTTCACCCTTACACTGGAGGCACTTGTGCTTTACCTGTCTTTAACAGCTTTAGTATAATATGAGGAAACGGTGTGAGAGGAAACATATTAAATTAATTCTTCATTATACACCTGGAAGGAGGATAAGCCAATAATGTGGAATAAAATACCTTAGATTCAATAATACAGAAACTAAGCAATGGCAATCCTGGAATTTGGCACTTTTTTCAGCTCAATTTTATTTTCACAAGTAATATCTCTTATAATTTCTTCCTTGGATTTTAAATGGTGGTTTTCCTTTGATTACTGTCAACTTCAACAAAAAACAAATGAAATGAATACCGTATTCAGTATTATATTGTGTTCCTAAAAATTAACCTTTGTTCACGTAATTTAAGACGTCACTCTCACAATCAATGTCAAAAAATTAACAACACATCCAAAATACTCGATCAATTGCTTGAAACTATAAATTCAAAACACTTGAGTTGAGCTATTTAACGAAACACTTCTTATGAAAGCATCATCTTGAAACGGAAAACCATATTTATAAATAATGGAAAGATATCGTGTGACTTTGGTTCCAATATATCTCAGCCAAATTTAGTTACAATTGATTGAAAAACATTTAACAGCTATCGCGCAACAAATTTCTGGAGATACGGACAGACGGAACACCAAACGATAAAGTTAAAACAGAACCTCCATTCACTTGGCTATTAATGAAAATAAGAACCTAATCTAAGTGATAGGTAGGAGGAGCCTAACTGAGAAGAGCTATCCCCTCATTAGAATAGAGGATGGAGGGATGAAAAATCACATTTTGAAAAACTACCTTCAGTGTATCTGGCCAGGATTTGTTCATCAACCTTTCCATCATAGTCAAAGTCCGAGAATGACGCATAAGACTGTGTTACCCTCAGTCCGGTTTGTTGGACATATAGAATGTACACAAATATATGTTAGATTACATTATTTAAATCAATAATAGTATATGAAGATGATTAAGCAACCAAAAGATTATACGTAGACATAAGTTTCTAAAAAAATCTGTCTTTTATTACTTACTTACTCTATGGTATTAGGGATTCGAAACTTCATTTCCGCACGTCTTAAGAAAGTACGACATTTATCCCCATCTTGAGCTAGTTCCCTCCAGTCCACCTCTTTACATCCTATCTCTTTCAGGTCCATTCTAATGTTATCCTCCCATCTTCATTTAGGTCTTCCCAATGGTCTCTTCCCAATGGTCTCTTCCCAATGGGTTTGCCAGTTTGCCTGGCATGTCCTGCTCACCGTAACCTGTGAGATTTGACTATCGTAACAAAATCTTGTGATAAGTACAAAATATATAACTCGTCATTATATAACCTTCTTCTTTCCTCATTTCAATATCCTTTTCGGCCAAATGTCTTCCTGAGAATCACCTTGTTTCCGAAAACTCTAAATTTGTTTTGTTTTAATGTAAGAGAAGAGACCATTATTCATAGGCATAGAGAATAACCAGTAAAACCAGTGTTTTGTACTTTACGAGTTTTACATTCCTTGAAATATATATTTATATTTAGTTATATTTTATAAAACTAAATAACTCAAACCAATTATCGAACAATCTCTTCCAGATATTTTAAAATACGTATATTTCCAAGGCTAGTCACGATGTATATACAGCACGCACATTCCTAGCCAGAGCAACATTATATTAAACCTAAATGATGAATCACGAACTGAAAATTTGGTTGTGAAGTAGGCTCAATCTAAGACACGATCTATTTTTTTCTCACAAGAGTAGAACTAGAAGTCTCTTGTTTGTGTGAAGTGTGAGATGAGGATGGAGCTTAGGTGCGCCGACACGAACAGTTGCTGTATCAACCTGTTTTCTTAAATATTGCACCAGATACTTGGTCTGGTAGCTGCGAGTGATAATGGACTTCTTGACATGATATCAATATTACGTTACATGAAAAGAGTATTTTATTTAGTTTAACAAACCACGAAACGTGTGGACTCTGATTTATGGTCCTTATGAGGGTTTTTTTTTACCACAAAGTGCACTCTTATAAACGTGCTGTTTCAATTCGAATTCCATCCGGTTATATTGAAGGATGCTATTTTTAAATGGTTTCTTATTCTACCTCTACTAAAATGCGAGTGTAATTTCCTTTAAAATCGAAATTAATCACCCCTACTTCATTAATATATACTCTGTTTAGTGTAAAAGTTTACCTTGATGGGATCCACTATATTCCAATTATACAGGGTGTATCAATTTATGTGGGAAGTAGCTCTAGTGTGAATAGTTATTGCACCTCAAAACAATACAAAGAAGCCATATGTGTCTATGGCAGATGTTCTATGGTTCCCGAAATACAAGGCCTTCCAAACGTCTGCTGAAATTATTAGTAGCCCCACTTGATACACACCTGTTGCACCGCTTGTAAGTGACGTATCACTGCTGGTATACAGGCAGGGCTGCAGTTATACGAACACGGGTGTATCAAGTAGTGTTATTAACGATTCCTGCAGATACTTGGAAGGCCTTATCTCGAGAACCATTCAACATATACCATATATTCATAAGGAATTTTTGTGTTTTTTGAAATCTACTATCCACAAACCAGTTGCTTTCTACATAAGAATTGATAAACCCTGTTTATGATGCCCCGTAGTCGAAATAAGTTAGGTAATATTTCTAGCTTTTAAAGTAAACTAAGTGTAGCCTACTTTTGCGGAAGGACTGGACTTTCAGAAGGAAGAGGTACAAAAACAAATTGAGCACAAAGATAGACCGATCTACTTAAAACTTACTTATTAATTCATAGGATATACATTTGGAGAACGAATGCTAAGCTTGTGTGGAAACTGCTGCAGATTGACATTATAACAGTTGTGTCAGTCTGAAAACTCCGAGGATTATGTATATGATCGATTATAGTCCATATTTAGGCTTACACCAGTTTACCATTAAACTAACTTTATATAATATTTGTAATAGAGGATTTATTAAACTCCGATTATAGATTATATTTAAATTTAAATTTATCATATAAAATAATTATATGTTGATTTGTATTGGATATTGATTTCACTCTTATACAAGAATATGTATATACATATATATCTATATATACATATAGTTGTAAAATGAAACTGTGCAACTATAATAGTAATATTGCCGCATCAGGACTACATCACTCGTAGCCCAGTAGTGGAAAGATTAGTCAGTACTAATGTACCGTTGCCGAGGGGACGTCTGAGTGTACTAATCTTACATCCTTTGCGAGGAGGCTCTTTCCATGCCCCTATGGAGATGGTGAGTTTAAGTGTTGGGAGCCTGTGAAAACACATAAATCTAACTTAAGCCTAATTAATCAAACCATGGTGACTTTTGGGGTACTTCCACTTTTGAGAAAAATACCTAAGGTAAGAGCCGGGAATCAAACCCGGGACCCATAGGCTCGTAGTCATGTGTATTGACCACTATACCACGGAGCTTGTTACTGTGCAATGAAAATGAGTACTTGCTCAATTATATTCCTTCTTAAGGCTGGTTTCATACTCAGATTGAATACACTTCGAGTGCGGTTCAATACTAATACAAGACGAAATATGAAACTGGCCCATTCCATTTTGACCAAGGCAGATGTCGTCCTGTATTTAATATAGCATCACACTTAAGGCGTAATCAATCTATATATGAAACTAGCCCTAAGTATGACCTAATTATGGGAGAGGCTCTTTATCATTCCGAATTTCTGTTGAGTATTTTATTGCCATGATTATATTAGTATGAAGATTAGTATGTATTGAACATAAACAATTGTATTTGTATTTTATCAATTTGTCTTCCCAACAAAATTCTATTCTTATTGTGGAAGGGTAGGCTAACCCTAATTTAGGGCGGATCCAAGGCCTGTTTTCAGGGGAGGGTGTGGAGGATGATTAGCATTCCTAAGGCTCCTTTGAATTTAAATCTAACCAATTTTCTTAGCATCATGTCTTACTACCCGTTTAGGTTAATACGCCTATGTAATAATTACACTATTGTGTTAGGTATTATGAAGGTTTAATGTAGAGGAATTAAATCCCCCTTTGTATGGAGGAAAGGTGGAAAACCATTTAGGAATACTACCCTCAGTGTACATGACCGGGATCAAACCCCGATCTCCCCGTCTTTGGCAGTCTAGTCTAACACGAGATTGACTAGCTAGACTATGCGACCACCAAGCCGGTTGTTTTAATCACTATTATTATTTTTAGTAATATTATTAGTAGGGTCTATTGCTAGCTTATAATAACTTATCTCTTATAACTGTTAAAATCTATTGACTACAAAGTTATACTCGTTTAAATATAACATAAGGGGTAACGTTTTTTGAAATAAGAGCACAATTCTTAGCTTACTGTTTGAAACCAAGAAAATTAGTTCGGTCAAGATAAAGCGTTACCAAACCGAGGATTGGTATCATTTCGGTCATAAACACTCGATGCCAGAAACGCTAAAAATCTCTGATCATAAATAGCGATACCAGGTCAATCACGAAAACACAACTATATTCATGATATTTCCATTTATCCTCTAAGTACACTACAAAAATATAAAACAATCACAATATGCTACACCTATAATAAGTAACAGAAATAATAAGTTTCTGGTGGTAACTGATTAATTAAATTTATCTTGAATAAAGATTGTGAAATCCAGAAAATATTGCACCAAAAAAGTGATAAAATGTGTACCAGAGTTTTTAGTTTTTACCTCTAAGCCATAAGGGTATAGTAAAGAAAAAACCTTTAGTCAAATTTAATTGAATATTAAAGAACTTTTTTAAATAGAGCAGGTTTTATTTCTATAGTTACTCTGCCATCCAAATTTAAATATGGTTAACAACTCTATTGGCAAGCCAAATATTTACTATCATGTTTAGCTATACTTTAAAATAAAGAATAACCTAATATATAGGAATAACGATAACATTTCAATTTTTTTTTTGTGCCAGATCTGGGGAGATAAGGGTTCAAATACCTGTTGGCTCTACTGAGGGTGGTTTTTAATGAATGATTTCTCGCTCTCCTTCCGCGTAAATGGGAGTAGACTACCTCTAAAATACTTCCTTCCTCATTTCGATACCATTAGAGTAATTAACATACACACGTATAAACTGAACAAGTATTAAGACGTTGTGAAAAAATATAAGAATAATAAGAACAATAATATAACAGCGCTCATGCAGTAGCCGATTTACGTAAATATTAGTCAGTGAACTAAGTGAAAGCGGCGTGTACACGATAAAATGTTGGGCAAGTATTCTAGATGTGATCACATTATATAAATCTCATGACTAATAGTAAACTACTCTGCCTTCTAATACATTTTTAGAATAGTTTGCATGTAAGCTTAATTATTATTATTATAATCATTACTATTATTATTATTATTATTCCTGTATTAGAAGTAAGGTTGAGTAGAAAGAAACTGGTTTCTTTGATTGTGTATATATAATTATATTAATGGTTAAGTTAGTTTACCCATGTATAGTGTACTTTAGTGTCTTATTGTATATCAAATGATATATTAATTAGGTAGTTTAGGTCGCTTCAAAATTATTTTGATTTAATTTAAATGGCTTTTTTAAATGCTTAAGATTCTGATGGTGAACGTAATTATAATAATAATAAAAATATATTTCTATAAAAAATACTTTTATTCATGGCACATATGAAAAGGTATACATTAAAATACAAAATTAAATATATATATGATTGGACACAAATCTACAATTTACGTATAGCAAACGACAGATAATGAAGGACCTGTCCCAAATTCCATCCTAAGGTGTAATCAAAGAAATAAACCGTGAGATCAGTCGTTATGTTATACTCACAAGATTATTCTTACTAAAGAAAAAAAATCATAGAAAATATTAATAAATATAGAAATAGTATATCTTCCGATGTATAATCTATTATTCATATCATTCAAGCTTGTACACTTTGTTGACCAATACAAAGATTGCAAGCTTACCTTGCATGGATTCTTTATGGCATATTTTATAACATATAACCATATTGTGTAATCCATCAAAGTAAGGCTACGACCTTTTCTGGGTATACATAGTGTACATTATAACATCTTTAAGTTGAATACTTTTAAATAAATTCAATCAAAGGTGGGCGTCGTATATGAGGTAGCCTGAGACTTAGTAAGGTCCCTGTCCAGCCCTGGAAGCGGGGTAGGGTCCCTGACTGTCCCTAGATAACGCCGTGTCCTCATATCGGATCTCAGGCTTGTAACCTTCCTCATCAGCCTGGTACTCGACGATCTGCAGGCGGCCGTCAGGCAGCAAGACGCGGTACGAGCCCTGAGCGCTCTCATCCTGACGGGTCTCCTCGTGACCGAACTCAGATCCGCTCTCGGCGTCCTGCACCTCATAGTTGAACTCGTAGTTGGCGGGTTCCTGAAAGAGAATAAACGTTAAGACTATATTATCCACCAATATAATTGTGGGAAAACACGTTCCATTGTGCTAAGGAGAATTTGAATATTCAGAAAACTACATAAACTGGTCACATTAAAATATTATTGTAAAAGATGATTACTATTTGAATACTAAAATTGGCAGGTATTAGATCACAAGCAAAGCATTGAAGGTCCTGAATATGCATTATCCATCTATATGTTATTTTTTATATTAATACAACGTACAAGTTTGTCTATATTAGATGTATGGCTCCATAATTAGTGTATTATATGCATACATATAATAAGCACAGTACTCACGGCTAGAGAGTCCTCTTGAGTTCCCCTGTATCCAGCGTTAGGGACACCATACTCAGCGGAAGGGGTGTTCCTGGAGAATGCAGAAGGGGCACCGTAAGTGTTTGACAGAGCGTTGAATTGACTTGAAGCGTCTGAAGGAGCACCGTATTGAGTGGAAGGCGCGTTGAATCGGCTTGAACCACCTGAAGGAGCATCGTACTGACCAGAAGGAGCGTTGAATCGGCTTGAAGCGTCTGAAGGAGCACCGTACTGACCAGAAGAAGCGTTGAATCTGCTTGAAGCACCTGAAGGAGCACCATATTGAGTGGAAGGAGCGTTGAATCGGCTTGAAGCGTCTGAAGGAGCACCGTATTGAGTGGAAGGAGCGTTGAATCGGCTTGAAGCACCTGATGGAGCACCATACTGAGTAGAAGGAGCGTTGAATCGGCTTGAAGCACTTAAAGGAGCACCGTATTGGGTAGAAGGAGCGTTGAATCGGCTTGAAGCACCTGATGGAGCACCGTACTGAGTAGAAGGAGTGTTGAATCGGCTTGAAGCACTTAAAGGAGCACCGTATTGAGTGGAAGGAGCGTTGAATCGGCTTGAAGCACCTGAAGGAGCACCGTATTTAGTAGAGATAGAGTTAGAGCCACCAAGACGGCTAGAGCTCATCGAAGGAGCTCCGTAGCTTGTGGACAGTGTGTCGACGCTGTTGAATCGACTAGAAGCGATGTTTCCACCACCAAATCGCCTGGAGGTGGCTCCGTTTCTTGTTGAAAGGGAAGAGCCTGAGTTGAACCTGCTGGAAGAGGAAGGAGCTCCGTACTGTGACGATGGCTGAGAGCGTCCTTGTCCTGGAGGAAGGTAGGAGTTGACTGGAGGCTCAGCCAGGACGGCGGCAGCAGCCAAGGAGAGAATCAACAGCATCTGGAGGAAACACGATAAAATACTGATGTTAGTTTTGAAATGTTAATTCATATCCTTGGTTATAGGATGGCTGATTATTCTGGAAATAAATACTTGCCCTTTGACTCAAGCCTTATGATCCAATTCTTTTAAAATTAAGACACCTAATAACTTATTTACTTAAAATGGCTTACATTAATTTTTGAACCTCTTTAAATAAATAAAATATACAATCTTACCAGAAGTTAAATCAACAAACTTTTGTTAATATTTGTGTCCTTTTAAGTTACAAAACAATATTTTTATGACTTATAAACAATTTATTAGAGTAAACCTCTAGTACTGCTCACGCGTCAATTATTATGTCATAAATGTCTTGTATTAATGAGTAGCCATTTTGGACTCCGGTAACAATATGTTTGTTAAATCTATGGCAACACTTGTATTTTTGTTAAAGAAATCCAAACTTGAAAATAATTTTTTCTTATACTAATTGATAAGAACAAATATTATCTAGAAATTTTTATAATTTAAAAAAAATGGTGTGTATATAATAAGATATATTTTATTGCCTCTTTAATTTAATATTCATAAATAAACTACCTATCTGCTTTGGTGGCCGCATGGTATAAGGTGCTACTTTCACAATACACTAGACTTTCTATGATGGGGAGATCGTGGTTCGATCCCGGTTGGGTGTAGTAGGATGTTTATTCTTATACGGTTTCCCCCTCTCTCTCTCTCTCTATCTCTCTCTCTCTCTATATATATATATATAAAAGTGTGCACACTTCCGCTAAGTTTAACCTTCTTCATCGCTATGCCATTAACTTAATTAGTAAATAAACTTATAGCACTAAGGGGTAGTAAGATGCAGTGCTATAAAAAGTTATCCACCCAATATAGTAAAATCAAAGAGCGAAGCGCTACTATAAATCATTAAAAATACATATTCACGTGTAACGTTTGACAACAAAAGATCATTAACAACTCATTACATAATTTAAATTGGTTAATTTTTTAAAAGTAAGATACATTTAATCACTGGCATTACAATGTTAAAAAACTACCAAATTTAAATAAGAGTTATTCCTTAATTATAATTATATTTATAAATTATAGAATTAATAAAGAAATATATATTTGTCTAAAATTCATTTTTTTTAATAATATGAGTGCAGACAAAACACTTTGACTTAATTTGTTCCGGCTAGTTTTATATACAAAAAGTTGTTTGTCATTATATTTATTGTTGAAAAATAGTTCGTTCAGAAGGAATACCAATAATAACTGACCAATTAAGGCTAGTTTCTAATTACTGAATAATTGGTAGATTCACTACCTTATTTTGATGGCTATTTATTGTACTTTTTATTTTTAACATTTCGTTTTATTAATTTATTTATTCCTAATTTATTTTTTAAACTCAAGTAAAACAAATATTACCCCCCTTTTACTCTTATTTAAAAATATTTATATTCTTATTTTAATGTGACATAAGCCTTTTTTGTGTCCAAATTTTTATTTTATTTTATCTATTCCTATAAATTTAAAGATGCAATAACACAATCATCTTTATAAAATACAACACATTAAATACCATTATTGTTAAGAAAAAGTATCTTTGTTAAAAATGTTGATGTCCTGTAGGAATGTGAGATTTTCACTTTAATCCAAAATTTGCTTCAAAAATATGTGTTTTTTATAGTTATTACATTATATTAAGAATACAGATAATTGATTAAATTATACTATATACTAGTTATAGAATTATTATATCTACCTTAGCCATGTTTTGAATTGCAATCTACTTGTTGCGTTGAGCTCGGAAGATGAATGAGTGAGTAAATGGATGACCATCTCTCAGGTTTATATACCATTCAAACTAGGAACAGTCCCTCGTATAAAAAATACACATTTTACAAGACCATCCTTGATGGACCACAATGGACAGTTCAAACGAGCAAAAAAATAAAACTAATTGAAATCAAAGCAAGCGGTTTAAGGAAGGTGGAGTTGTAAGCGAGTTAAACCAATCTAGATACTCGATCAGGTTGGTGATTTGTTCACGTGTTAGAGAGAGATCTTTACTTTCAATTCTTTCATCCTACCCTCTTTAGAACGTCCCACGCCTACAGGGTCAGTTTCGGAGTTCTCAACAGCGGTGGTATATAGTTTTTATATAATGATACACAGGCGTGGTTGTGAAATGAGATGCTCCAGTTTAGCTCATAATCTCAGCCTCGACTCCCGTCATTCAAGATGGACCCCATTACTCGTCGTGGCCTTGACTACCGGAGTGCGGGCATTCTCGTTACTGGTGATGGCTGTTGTTGAAAGGACTGACCTCAGAAGATACATCCACACATTCACACGAGTGTCTTTAGGCGCCGGATTCCTCATTAGATACCTGCGTAAAAAAACAGACTATAAACTAGCTTTCTTTTTTTGCTATCTGTATCCGAAGGTCTGTGACTTTAGACCGTATGATGTCATATAATTGAGATTCAGTGTAGGAGAGACTAATTCGGTTTAACAAATATTTTATCCAGGTTTATAGTAAAGATTTAGCAAAGCTCAGTGTTGAAATAAAACTAACGACGTCAAATATTCATATAATTGTTTTCGGCTGTTTTATTAATATGGATCTTTACATATCTTACTTATTCTATGGCATTAGTAACTATAAAGCTCATTGCCACACTTACAAAAGTATTCACCTATTCCTATATTGAGCTAGTTCTAAATAGTTCATCTAATTACACCCCATCTCCCTCAGGTCATTTCTAATGTTATCCTCTCATCTGCCTCTAGATATTCCCGATTGTCTCTTCCCTTTGGGTTGGCCAGTAAATAGCCTGAACACGGTTCTAGATTATTCCATTAACGTTGCATGTCCTTCCCACCGTAATCTACAGACTTTACTATCCTAACAATGTCGTGCTATGATTACATGGTATGCACCTCATTATTTTGTAACCTCCTTCACCCACCAGTATCTTTATCCCATTTTGGATCAAACACCCACTTGAGCATCATGTTTTCTAATGATTTCACTTTCTTTATGTCACGTTAAGTAAGATACGGTTTTTCACACCCATAAAGAACTACCAGTAAAACTATAGTTTTGTTATGTTCTATGCATATCTAACTGTAGGCTGTTGTGTGAAGTATTAGACGTAGCACTCTAGGTTTAGTGGGCTGATTTGGTTTTTCACTTCTTCTTAATACTCGTTTGGATTTTATGCGAAGTAAGTAATTTGTGGACGGCTCGACTTATCAATCACAAAAAAACCCAACATATTTTAGATATATTTTGTGTTTGTGATATTATTTAAAATACTTTCAGACAAACTTTCGGATTGCATTTTTACTTTCTCTCAACACTTCGGAGAGAAAGTATGGTTGGTCATCGTATAGTGTATCGTACCATTTATTTTAGTTTAAAATTAGTTTGATCTAATATTAACTATATTATTTAATTCAAGCTATGTTATTAACAAATTAATCAGATATTTTTTCATAACATTACTATACCACTTACACATCGTGATTTTCCAACTATTTATTCTACTTAAAATACACCTTCCTTATCCTGCTTTAATAAGTTAATCGCATTTTTGTGTAGCCTGAATGAACTGTATGATGTGTAGCAGAATAAATAGATGATTCTATTACAAATATTGAAATAATGTAATTAAAGAATAATTTGAAACCTACTAAATGTTAAAACAACTTGGTCCACTTGGTCGGTATAGAATCACGACCTGCAGAGTCAGAATCGATAACACGACACTTGCATCTGACCATTTCGATGACAAGTTTTCATCCCTCTGAAAGGGATTTCTGAACATTCGAGCCTTTGTAATGAACTGATATTATATTATAATCAATGGTATTCAAACCAGCTTTAATGGCCACGTGGTATAACGCGCTACTCTCATGTTGGACTAGGCTGCTGAAGACGGGGAGATCAGGGCTTGATCCCGGCCGGGTGCACTGAGGGTGTTTCTTCACACTTTTCTCCTCGCAAATTCAGGTGCATTTCCTCTAAATTAATCATTCCTAATTTTTAACACATTCGTGTAGTAAGTACATAGGTGTATAGCCTGAACAGGTAGTAAGACGCAGTGCAAAAAAAGTATTCAATTTTATATTATTCTCAACGTGCATTCCTTACTATAGGCCTACTTCATTAACCTAACATTATTTCAGATGATGTTTGGGTTAAAAAATGTTATCATAATAAAGTAATAATTATAATCATCATCATCATCATCATCATGATTATCATCAAATATTTATAGTCTGTGTCCGGGTCAGCTTAGTTAATTGCCCCCATACTCCTCCATCGTTCCACCATTCTACCTCCTTTAATCACTTTTATTCTTTTCCTCTCTCATGCACACCGGCTGATATCTGTGCTACCATCTATTTCTGGTCTCCTTTGCGGTATTTTCCCTACATACTTTATCTCCATCATTATCTTTGGTATTCTCTTTTTATTAATCCTCATTACATGACCATACCTTCTCATTATTGCTTCCTCTACTATCTCATATATTCCTTCTAGCTTCACTATTTATCAAATAGCTTCAATCGTAGCCCTATTTCTCCTGGTGACAGCTAACATAAGGTACTTGGTAAAACTTCAAAAAGACCGTAGGGTGAAATGGCTTCCGTTGGATTTAAATGAGGTAACTAACAGATCCAACATTTTATATATTCAGCTTTATGGTGGCACAAATGAAAAATAAATTCGTCCAAAGTCTTATCTCGGTCATTGAATGTGAATTACACATAGAGATAAGCATCGCCATATCTTACTACTTGTTCAGGCTACACACATATTTAATTAGTAATCTGGTTTTCCACTCCCCCTCCACGCAAATGCGAGTTAACTTCCTCTATATTCAACCTTTCCAATTCCAACGCATTAGCGTGATTAGTACTTAAGCGTATAAACTAAACAGGTAGTAAGACGTGGTGCTAAATAAAAAAAGTATCACTCTAATGAGTAATGAGGAAGGAAGCATTTTAGAAGTAATCTACCTGAATTTGGGTGGAAGAAGAGTGGGAGAACATTTTGGGAAAACACCTTACGTATATGAGACCGGGATTCGAATTTATATCTCCTCGTCATCAGCATTCCAGTGATGTCTTAGACCAGTGGGTTCTAAAACAGTTTTAAATTTCCCAAAATGTCATGTCAAATGACAAATGTCATGTGATCAAGGGAGAAAATTTCCCCCAGTCGTCTCGAAACCTTTCCGATATACTAATTTTGGTTCTCTTGATATTTTGCCAATTTTCCCCTGAGAGTTGCTCGCGTATCACAATTTTAGAACCACTGTCTTAGACGATTTGGCCACTGAATCGGATTACCTAGAAGTTGCCAGCCTAATAAAATGCAATATTTTTTTAAAATTTCATTAATGAAATTCTATAAAAGATGATCGCGAATGTTTTTCATTCTTTGTAAAAATGTATCTCTTACAGTCACTGAGATTTTCCTTCTCTCTTTCTCTTTCATCCCAACTAGCAGGTGACCTTGAAGGAAAGGATGTATAGAATATATGATAGCCAATTCTCACCCAAGTAAGTATTTTTTTCCATTTACTATTGTGTTATTTGAGTATAGGCTTATAATACTGTAATGAGATAAGTGTCCGACTGCTTTCGGTGTGGGTTTGGCACGCTTGTAATTTGTATGCGTGCTATCTGTGTCACCATTCTGGTTTAGCCTCACAGCTGTGAGGAATTAGAGGGGGCAGGGAAGAGCGTAATAAGAGTAAAGTGAAGCATATAGCAGAATCTGATATCATTTTCTCCAAATTCAGTAGTATGGATCTGGAATATTCCAGACTCTTAATTGTTATATATATATGCATTGTCTACGATAACCAGGGGGCTCCAATCCGAGTTGAGGTTAGCTAAGTAAGTAGACCAGCTTGTCCGGGCTAGCGTGCCCGGGAGTGAACAGCGTGATAAATGTATGGATCAGCGTGTCCAGTTTGTGGGCCAGCGTGTTCAGCGAGTAGACTAACGTGTTCAGTGAGTGGGTCGGCGTATCTAGTGAGTGAAACAGACTGTCTAGTAAACGTGTAGTGAGGGTCAACACAGAATACCATGCGCGGGAACCAGTAGCGAATTGTATATATTGATAGTTACTTTAAATTTTAAATTATGTTAATAATGAACATTTTTGTGATTCCTTTAAATATTTGAATAGTTATTATATGTTTTATAGTTATTAATTTGTTTATTTAATTTAATTCTGGTTTATGTATTCTTATTAGATTATTAATCAACCGATTTGATTACAACTATTTTTCTTTTTCACTACCTTACAGGTAGAGAAAGTATTGTGATCGTCAAAAAAAACGAACTCGAGATTTTGATGAATCTTGAAGTTTCATGACTCCCTGAATCCGAAAAAGTGATTTTTGAATTTCCGTCTGTCTGTTTGTCTATCTGTACCACCGACTAGAGCCTAAACTATTTTACTGATCGGGCTACAAATTGGTATCTAGGGTTTTCATAAGTTTCCCCGAGGGATTTTTGGAATTGGATATCTACCCCTAAAATTAAGGGTAGTTTACTGAATGGCGAAAAGAGAAAAAATCGATCGGTTTTCTCAAAATCGGCTATAAAGATTTAGATTAAATTTCTTTTCTAAGCATTTATAAATTTTCCAAACAAAATGGATACTCTCAATATTTCGGCAAAATGACTTTAAGGGCTCCGGTCTGATGCGTGAATTCTCATTTTTTTATCATATCTCCGAAACTATTTGAGATATGAACTTACTTATCATTAAAAATATGTAGATCTATTTATAATACAAATATTATATTCGAAACATATTTTTATAAAACAAATAACTTTCAAGCCATACGTAAATATATATATTTTTTAACTTTTCGAACACTAAGGTTAAGTATTGCGACCGTAAAAAAAATCCAGCCTGAAATGTTGATGGAGGTTGACGTCTCATGACCCCCCGAATCCTTAAAATGGTCTTTGCATTGCCGTCTGTCTGTTTGTCTTTTAAAACTTAAAATTAAGAGTAATTTTATAAAGGGCGAAAAGAGAAAAAATCGATTTTGATTAAAATTAATATCTAGTCGTTGATTACGATTATAAATAGACTGGCTATTTTCATTTTCCCATATAAATTAACTTTAGGGTACTTTATAGAAGCGGAAATTTCCGTATCTCCGCAACTATTTGAGGTACTAAATAACTTATCATTGCAAAATTGTAGTACTATTAAAAATAAAAAACTTTTATACGAAATAAATCTTTATAAAACCAACAGTTTCTGAGATATTGGCCAATATATTAATACAATTTTGTGAGCTTTAGTTGTAAGGATATACTACTTAAGTTTTAACGCAATAATTATCCAATGCCATAGAGTAATTAAATATAAGTCTCTCAAATAGTTTATATTATTTTTCGTTAAACCTCTTAGGAGAAATGTTTGTACAGCAATGATCTATCTCCATTTTAGACTCAATAGTCAATATTTACATTTTTTATTAGTCAAAATTTATAAACGAGGAATTTAATAGCAGTGCGCTGAACTGAAGATGTGCAACACCTAATAAAATGTCGATCGGAAGTAGAAATTTTAATACGAATGGTTGGCCCTTGTGGACCCAATATTAATTTTTTTTATTGGTTCAAACATACAAATGAGAGCATTAATTCTTTAAAAATAAAAATATAAAATTTAAAACCCGGACTCAAAAAATGTTTTACATAAGTATAATGAAATTTATGCTTGGGTTTGCTAGTGTATACTATTTAGTTTCACATATATTACAAGTTATGTGTAATTATCTCCATTTTTAAACAGTAGATCGAGAAAGTCCGGTGCGGTATTACATACAATTTATTTGGTTAAATTAATGACAAGTTTAACTATAGTTTGATAAATGTGTGTGCTGTTTTATTTTTAATATTCCGCTTCCCCACGTTTTTCACCTCTAACTTTCGACTGAAACATTTCCGGGCAACCATTCCCCATCACATTTTGCTTCTATTGTCCTCCATTACCCCTCAAAGTTTTACTTATCATCACAAAAACATCCCGTGTATATATTTATTAGGGTGGTCCTTAGCTTATATGTGATGATTTTTTTTTAGAATTTTTACCATGGCACCTCCTGATTGTGTTCCATTGTATTTAAAAAAATGTACATTAAGTTTGGTACAAATTACTTAACACTAACCCGTACCGTAAAGTACCCAAAGTTTCATTTTTAATGAAGGAAGTAGAAACATTGACAATAAATATGCAGTTAATATTCAAAGCACTAATTCCAAATTTGAAAATATTTATTCGTTTCTAAAACACTTTTAGGATATTATTTAAGTCTATCATTACACATATCTGAATTAAGTAAAAAGAAACAAGTGAAACGCAAAATAAATAGTAAATCAAAGCAATTCATATAATGTAAAAAAAAAATTGCATTCAAAGTATATTCGTTACACGGAACCAGGTGTCACAATAAAAGATTTTACGATCTTTAACGATTGTTTTATTTCCCAGTTTTGTTTTTGTGTGGTTGTAAATCTTACATAAGTAGATAGTTCTTTTCAAGTAACCAGTTATGTGTTTATATAATCTCTCTTCTTGTCTTGTGTATTTATGATAGAATAGGCGCACCACCTGTATTACGGCCATTCTAACAACTAAACACTAAAAAAACAAATAAAGAATCATATAAAAACAATTAGCATCTGTCGCAAATTAATGCAATTTCTAGTAGAGTAGAAGTTTACCTCAAAAGTAAATCAACGTCTGCTTACAACATTTCACGAGTGTGTAGTTTTTAGTTTTCTATGAGCTGAGAACTAAGCAGTCTAAGTCCTTAAGCTTAAAATAGACGGATAGCTGACTGACAAATAGGTTGAGGTTCGATTCTTGGCCAAGTCCACTGGAATATAGTTTTCCATTAGTTATATGAGTCACTCCTGTAGTTTATCTATCATCCCTCCACGATAATGTTGATGTATTTACTCTAAATTATTCTCCCAGTCCTTAAACAGTTTCATATTTTCACCGCATATCATAATTATCTGGACCATACGAATATATATATAAATAAACGCTTTACTCCGCTTTACCCCCAGTGAGCTTTCTTTGCAAGTGAATGTAAACTAATGTAATTCCACCGTTGTTTTGAAATTTAAAGTTGCTCCGCCATTTTAAATTTTTTTTTCGTGGGTTAAAAATTAAAATTTTTAATTTTTTGGAATTTTCCCGTCGGTTACAGGCTAGAAGCTATAAGTTTTCCAAATTTAAAGTTTCTATCTCATCTGGAAGTGAGTTAACATTAATGTCAGTAAGTGAATGAGTGAGTCAGCCATGTGGCTTTATATGAGTATAATATAAGCACCACGTTTTACTACCTGTACGGGTTATACACATAATTATGTCTTAATTTATTATGCTAATGTGTTCGGGATTAGGGAGGTTGAATGTAAAGTAAGTGTACACATATTTGTGTGGAGGGAGAGGGGAAAACCACTCTCAGAACACCCGACCTATGTTCGAACACTGCTATCTCCGTCATTGGCAGCGTAGTCTATTAGAAGAGTAGCCCGTTAGTCCACGCGGCCACTGACGCGGTTTATACGGATATTAATTACGTCATTAGTCTACGGCTGAGGAGGTAATATCTGAGTGGAAACGTACCTTCACTGGCGTGGAGATAGAGGTAGAAACCATTTAGGAGAAACTCGCTTCGGTAAATTTTAATCCCGACCTTCCATTAACGCGTCAAACCAAAGCATATGAATCCAACATTTAGTCCGCGTGTCCACCGATGTGAATCCATTACATGAAGTCGTTACTATCCATGTTGGAGAACGTATTATATATACATACATATTACATACATATACCAAATGGTTAGAGGATGTTTCAAATTAGTTTTTCCTACGTCTGTTTGGACCCCACCCAAGGACAAACTTGGAAGTGAAAATGAAAATGTAACACCTTCAGTGACAAAACTTTTTAGCAGCTTATTCATCCCATTCAACAGAGCCAAGTTAACATTTAAGTATGGAGCACTTTACTCGGCCGTGTGTGAGAATGTGGACACACCTGTTTTCACATGCTCAGTGAGCACGATGACGTGTTCCCTCCCACTTCGAAAAACATGTTGCCACAAATGTAAAAATATCTCAAGCTACTTGGTTTTTTACTCAAGTACTTACTATTAAAAATATAAACTCATTATTTTTTTAACATGCACTTTATTTTTCTTTATTTAAGATATTTAACGTGCACTTTCTTAACCACCTGATTATATCAACACACGATAATTTCTAAGAGCGAGAGTGAAAGGGCCTACCAATTTTGCTAGGAAAGGTATTTTCACTTACCTTCCAGGGGTCTTTTACATACCACAGTCAACATGGGACCAATGGCTTTACTTCCCCTCCAAAGGAAGTTGTGCTACGGCCTTTTATCACTTAAGAAATATCCGTCGACACCAACTGTATTTGAACCTACGATCATGGAGTTCTGAGGCAAGCACTTTACCTCAATACTACCAAGGTTGACTTTTTAACATGTATAATGTATCACTACGCATTTGGCATATTCACACAACATATATACACATACATTCTTTTATCAACAGAATGTATTGTAATTGCGAAAAAAATATATCTCGAGATTATGACTAATATTTACGTTTTTCGTAGACACAAATTCAAAAAAAGTTGATTTTACGATTATTTCTGTCCCCCTGTCTTTCGGTCCTTGGCCATTGATCCAAAACAGCATAAGAGTACTTAGTTCGATATCCACCATGACAACGGCCAATAAAATAAAATAGGTGAGCTTGTGGCTAAACCCCTCTCCTTACTTTTCCCTGGTAGATTAACGTCCATAGGTATGAATGTTATCTATTAGATTTTAAATAGTTTGAAAGTTATGTTCTCAATTAATCAGTTTCACCAAAAGTACGTACTAAATATCCCAGTTAAATAAAATTAAATAATTTATAATTTCATCTTGAAAAATAACCGTGTACCACTAAAACTTTTATTTATTTGGGGCTTATATCTACTTTTATGAGAGTACAATTTTTTATTCTCTTTATTAGAAAATATTTAAATAAAACAAATTTTTTTTTTCCATCATGTTAGTTTAGACTTTCATTATTGGCCGCTAGAGCAGGGGGGAGTGTGCGTTGCACATTTGTATTGTAGAAAAGGTGCACAACACACATTTGACCTTGACTTATAGTGTCAACGTACCGGTACCTTAAGAGAGAGAACAGCCAATCTGGCTCGACAAACAATGCAATAATACAGTCCAAATTTAGTAGGAATGACTGGCAGATAGATGAGCTACTGGATCTACCTTCACGCACGCGTATGTCAATTCATGTTATCTGCAGCTGTTACTTTTGATAGATTCTATCAATACCTATTACATACACAATACATATATACTTACATACATACATACATACATACATACATACATACATACATACATACATACATACATACATACATACATACATAACATATATACATAATCAGGCCATTCTCCTACGGGGTTGCGAGAAACTGTGAATATAGCTCAATAAACAACTTCGTACTTAATCTATCCTCACCAACTTCCTCCACACTTCCCTATCCTTGCATACTCCCTTTGCTTCAACAACATCCATACACCGAGTCATGCATGCTATTTTATTCTTAAGACTCTTAATGTTTATATTTTCACACATTCATCTACAACAGTTAGCCACGTCTTACATGACCTACCCCTTCCTTTTGATCCACACACTTTACCTTCATAAATTAGTTTCGTCACTCGATTCACATTCCTTCTCTCAACATTCCCAAACCAATTTAAGACGCTTCTTTCACAATGACCTATTGGATTCCCTTCCAACACATACTCCTTCAGCACCCATTCATTACTGACTCTACCTATTAAATTACAAAAAACTTAATAACAATTTATAATATAATAGTATCAATTTTAGCCTTAAGAAATAGTTTCTATTTTCCAATAGGCCTTCCAATGAAAATTTGACTGTAATAAATTTTATAATGGGGGCTGCTCAAGTATTAAAATAAAGCCTCCATTGTGTGATCCCTCAAGCGAGCTAGACTGACCGACAGTTGCTGCCGTTAATGATGGTAGTGCCACCGATTACTGATAGAGGGTGTCATGTGGTCAGCAGAGCGAGACCTCCAGTCTTTAGTCTTAATTTTCTAAGCCGCAGCTGCTAATTCTTTAATCAAGTAGCTAATAATTTGTTCTCATGAGGTTGAATTTGACCTAGTTTCAGACACACTGCTTCACAGGTACATTTTGGAAGCGCCGGAGATCGAACCTGGTACCACTGGTTCTGTAGGCAGGAACTCTGACTAATAGATGATAGAGGTGTTATTTGCAGCGCGTTATTGCCCAAGGAAAAAAGTTTTCTACTCTAAGATTTAGTTAGTTATCACATCCCGTGAAATAGTAATTAACATCTGCCAGCGGATTATGATTTTGAATGCCATCTAATGTTTTATATGTGGATCACATCTTACTACCTATCCGGGATATCCTCATATTTACAATTATCAAGTAGGGACAAGGAAGGTAGAATTTTAGTTGAAATGTAGCCGCATTGTTGTGGGTGGAAAGTTAGGAAAAATAAGAACACAAATGCACCCGTCAAAGATCCGAAACCTTTACCCCCGTGATCAGTCTGATTAGACCTGTAGCAACAACAGTCCTTTAATAATTATGGTCATGATCAGCGTGTAATTTGAACATTAATTTTTTTTATTCATTTAAAAAGTTTCTGTTCAGATGACGTTCGACAAATATTCAAGAAGTGTTCATTTATTCATAATGTTTAAAATTAAACTAAATGTCTAATGAAGCAATATTTTATTTATTTTGGACAACTGTTTAGCCATAAAAATTATAAAAATGTTGACCTAAAAAAACGTTCTCTTAAATCCCACATCAAGAATATTTTACTTATAATACTGATGTGCCTAATATTATTGCAATTACAAATAATCTGTAGTAGGGCAAAGATGGCGAACTTGAGGCATGCGAGCCAATAGGTGACAGGCGAAAACGATTTGGATGGAACACTGACATGGAAAAACATACATTTGTATTTAATAGTATTGTTTAGAAATCAAAGCCTGTTGAATATTATGAAAAATACTCAACAAATTATTGATTTTTAAATATTGTCCTGCAAAATATGTTGTATACGTGTTGATAGACAAATTTATTGAAGTGGGTTCTTTCTTTTCTTGCAAATCAAAATGTGTGTTAATCTTAAAGTGATCTTAGTCTTAATACCTACCTAGTTAATATTAAAATCCCTTATAAGAAGCAATTGCAATACAATTGCTTACAAAATATGTGATTCATTGTACTTCATTGATGGATACATACTACAATGCATATCATTAAAATAAATGTGCATAGTAAATAGTTATAACATTTAAAAAAACTAAAATAAATGTTAATATTGATTCAATCATTTAATATCAACTTGAGAGATTAAGTTACTAAATTAAATATTGCGGTAAAAGTTAACATTTTGTTCGATTAACAACTATAATTAAAATAGCGTCAGGTGTATAATTAAGCTGTCAGTGTCATTCATTATTTCTAGTAACGGCTCCTTTCCCAGCATTAAATAGCCAATGTATTATAAATTCCTTATTTGTCTTCTTTGATTCATGCGCTTGAAAATTAAACAAGTACATTTCTTAATTTTTCTAAACATAATTAATATAATGATTTATCTATTTAAAGTTTGGTTTGTAAGAATTCATTCAAATTCACATTTAAAATTCAAAGTAAGAAGTCATTCAAATTTATATTTATACCATTGTAATTCTATCAACCTTTTTAATATTTTAATTCCATTACTATTTCTTACGTTTCTTTACCTATATATATTATTAAATCTAAGCTTCCTTTAATTTGACGTTCAGTCATTCCTGAAAATGGTATTCATATACCAAAACATGTAGGAATAAATAAACAGATGGTCTTTAACCATCTTTGACACCAAGGAGCATAGGATAACTTATCAAAAATTAAACTTTTGAAATGCCACAACGACATTTATCAAAATAAGAAATTTGGTTATCCAATTCAATGAAACTTTATTTTTCGTAATGTATGATTAGCTATCCTTATTATTTTATTCCTTTACTTTAACATTTAAACATTTTTACCATTACAACTTACAATGAAAATTTATTGTTTATAATGTATTACATTTTAAAGTAGCCCCATGTTGGTGCTGACTGACCGCACACCGCTGACTTCTGACAGTCAAAATTTAGGTAGGCCTATATACCTAAATATTGACTGTCAGAAGTGACAGCTGCTAAACACACGTTTCTGCAGATCATATGGTTCGGCGTAGGGATACATAATTTGGTCTGGTAGCTTTTCAGAGCTGTCAGCTGTCAGCTGTCAGTCAGTACCAAAGAAGCCATGGGGCTACTGTACTTTACATGTAATATTCAAGTGTACCACGTTGTTACGGTTTATGACGCCTTACTTAATGCTACACTTTGATTTGTGTAAAGTGTCCCAATAGGGTATTATCTATTTCCAAATTATTATAATCCATGATTTCTTGTTCAAGTGAAATTTCTTGATAAATGCACTTAATAATATATGCTCTTTTATTCTTAAAGCTCTTAATGTTTCTCTTTAGCACACATTCGTCTACAACATTTAACCACGTCTTACATGTCCTACCCCTTCCTTTTGATTCACACATGTCTTAACACAATTTTAAGTTATGTAAATATGTATACTAATTACGCAAGTGAGTTAGCGATGAAGAAGGTTGAATTTATATTAAGAGTACACACATTCGGATGGAGGAAGAGTGTAAAACAATTTAGGAAAAACCGGGATTCAAACCCTGATCTCCCTGACATCGGCAGACTAGTCTACAAATTCAGTTATAAAAATACGATATTTATAGTTACAAAATTTACTATGTATATAAAATGTCAAATCATGTGATCTGCAGCTGTTAGTTTGGATATATAATATTAGTAACTATTAAATAGCACAGTGTAGTGCAATATTTACAATGTTGGAACCCTAAATGGTGGCCTCTTGATATAAGGCTTCCCTCTCGAAGTACACTTGACTACCGATGATTGAGAGATCCAGGCTAGAATTCCAGTTAGTTGTACTGCGGGTGGTTTTTACAAACGGTTTTTTCCTTCTCTCTCTCTCTTCACGCAAATGCAGGTATTCATCCCCTAAATTAAACCTTACTCAACACTAACTCATTAACGTAATTGTTACATAGATGTATAACCCAAACGGGTAGTAAGACATGGTGCTCAATAAATAAATAAATAAAATAGAGTTGTGGCATCAACAGAATGTGTTAAAAACGTCTTCCTACCGAGATAGAACTCTAAAATAGGTTCTAAGCATATTTTGAGTTCTATTGTCCATAACATTTAGTGTCTTCTTAATCTAATAAAAATCTTTATAAGAGTCAAAGTGTTATAATTATCATAAATAAATTTTATACAATACTGTTTTATATATAAAGTAATTTTCATACTTTATATGTGAGACGTTGGCTCTAAGTAGTTTTTTTAAGATTCGACGATAAAATAGTGAACCACTTCTTATAAGCCATAAACTGATTTAAGTGCTATCATTTAATGGGTAGGGTGATGTAATAAAGTGCAAGTGTCTTAGTCGTTCACTTAACTTTTATTATAAAGAAATAGAAGTAGGAAATATATGTACAAAAGAATTACAATATATAAATAAGTTCTCTTCTCTCAATGCATGGAGATCTTGAACCTGATATATCTTTTCAATTTGAACAGCTAACACATAGGGAGCTTTAGTCAAATTTGGCTACCTTGTATACATTTTATTATAATATTCTAAAAGGTTATTCCTATGGTGGTACGACTTAATTCAGGTCAATGAATCTATGCTCTTGTAAGTACCGGCAGAGTCCCGGGTATGTTGGGTTCGTATCTCATGGTCATGTCTTATATTTGAAATTAATTATATGAAATAGCTGCACTATAATGTTTTATATTAAATCTATATTTGACGCAAGGTAACCATGTCCATTTCTAAAAGTTGAAAGTCTATTAATAGCAGTTCTGAGTTATCAGTCATCCGCTCAATAAATATGCAGATACACTTCAACAAGTGATGTAAAGACTTACAATACATCACTGGTCAAGCCCGACCAAACCTATTAGGCAGAATAATGAGTATGATAATGTTTTAATAACTTTTTCTACTGCCATAAAAGGCAAAAGTTACCGTGAACTGAATTTGGTTTGACATCATATCAAGAGCTCCATGTATTCGAGAATAGTTATATAGGACATGTCGACTTGTTTCGATTCGCGTTAAGGACACGTCGTCTTGCTGACGCGCGCTCCCTTAGTAAGGACCTCCTTGACCTCTTTGGGAGGCAGAGTAAGGTCCTTGGTTCGAACCTCCCCTGGAGTTTCCAGCCGCGGGCTCCTCGTAACGGATGGTGGGTTTGTACCCCTCCTCGTCGGCCATGTACTCGACTATCAGCGTCCTGCCGTCGGGCAGAAGGACGTGGTACGAGCCTTTGGCGCTCTCGTCCTGGCGCGTCTCCTCCTGACCGAACTCAGCACCGGACTCGGCGTCTTGGACCTCGTAGTTGAAGTTGTAATTGGCGGGCTCCTGGAATTTGGGAACAGAATCGTCGGGCGTTTGATAAAATACAATATGATTTAGAAAGGAAGGAATTATTTTAACAATTATAAATCTAACTAAAACAATTTTAAAATATGTATACGTCATATGATCTGCAACTGTCACATCTCATTGAATATATCAACACCAATGATATAATACGAATCTTAAAGAAGCGTAGCTGCATCGGTAGTCACGTGGTCTAACACGTCACTCTCGTGTTGGTCTGGATTGCTAGTGACGGGGCTCATGTCTTGGTCTGAATAATGAGGGTGGTTTTCCCTAAACGGTTTTTCAACTCTCCCTCCAGACAGATGCAGGTATATTTCCTTTAAAACTCTACATTACTCATTCATACTCAATTGGCGTGATGGAGGTATTCCCAAACGCTTATGTTAACGGAAAAAAGTTTGGATTTTCTAAGAGTTATTTTTGTAGTTTAAACTTAGTATAAATATGTTTATCTATAATACACCAAACTTTCTTTACCGGTGGCTAAAATTATGATTACAGATTCCTTGGAAATTTTTAAAAATAATTTATAGCAGTTTGAAAAGTAACATTATTTTAATATTATAATTCTGGTGTCCAATCTATGGCCCAATCGAACTTGTTTTGTGCGAACGGAACATTGAAAGAACTTACTTCAAATTGGAGAAATAAACAACAAATTAGGCTTTTGGGGCTGACGTAGATGCTGGATAATTTTCATGAATTTTCCAAAATCGCAAACATAATGTTACTTGTGTAATGTAAACCCTATGCATGACTTATTTGGTGCTGACTGACAGTTCACAGCTGACAGCTGACGGCTTTAAAACGTTACCAGACCAAATTATTAATCCCTACGTTGAACCATATGATCTACAAAAAACATGTGTTTAACAGCTGTAACTTCTGACAGTCAAAATTTAGGTACATACCTAAATGTTGAGTGTCAGAAGTCAGCTGTGAGCTGTCAGTCAGCACCAAATAAGTCGTGGAGCTACTGTATATAGGCCTATTTATGTGTTTGCTAAAAATAAATTAAGATTATTTCACTATTTTTATTTTATTTGGGCATTATATCTTACAAATTTAAATTATGGCCCCCGATAAATTCATCAAGAACTGATGCGGCCCTCAGCCGTAGAAAGCTTGGACATGCCTGCCATTGGCCATGTGACTACTTGTGAGAGCTGATTAGATTTAATTTAAAAAGGAGGTATGGCAAATTATAAATATAACTCACTACAATATATTATACTAATAATATTTATGCTTCTGTGTTAAATTAAGTAATGATTCGTAAACAATCGACCAGTCTTGTGAGAAAGTACATACCGCAAGAGGATCTTCCTGAAGAGAATTGGCGTTGTATCCACCAAGGGGTGCACCATACTCTGAGCTGGGGGCGCCATACTGCGCCGACGGGGTGCGAGAACCGGTCAGACCTCCAGCGGAGACAGAGGGAGCGCCGTACTGAGCAGATGGAGAGCCTAAACCACCAAATTGACCACTAGCTGGGGCCACAGATCCCCCGAAACGACTGGATCCCGTGGAGGGAGCGCCATATTGGGAAGATGGAGCAGATGCGCCGCTGAATCTTCCAGAAGTGGTGGATGACGAGCCTCCAAATCGGCTGGCTGAAGCTGAAGGAGCACTGTAAGTGTTTGAAGGTGATCCGGAACCTCCAAATCTGCCAGAGCCTCCGAAAGAAGCGCCACTAAGACGGCTGGAGGAGGCAGAAGGGGCTCCGTATTTGTTAGAAGGTGCGCTAGCACCCCCAAATTGGCTAGAAACAGAAGAAGCACCTTCGAAGCTACTGGAAGCAGCAGAAGGGGCACCGTATTGAGAGGAAGGCCTGCTTATGCCACTGAATCTTCCTGAAGATGAAGTTGACAATGAGGAGCCAGAGTTTCTGGTAAAAGGAGCGGGGGCGTTGTACTCGGCAGAAGGAGAGCCGGAGGAAGTGGAAGGGACGCCGTACTCGCTGGACAGGGAGTTGGAGCTGTCAAAGTTTCTGGACGATTCAAAAGGTACGCCGTACTCGGCGGAGAGGCCATCATCATTGGAGTAGCTCCCGGAGTTGATTGACGGCCCGCCGTACTAAGAGGAGTAGTCGCCCTCCTGGCTACCGGGAGGGAGGTACTGGCGATCCACGGGAGGCTCCGCCACTGCGCAGGCTACTAGCGCCGCGAAGAATAACGCCGCCTGAGAAACAATAACTAGACACGGTCAGTTGTGTGTGTGTGTGTCACGGATACATGAGATAATCGTCACGACCCCGAACATCCTGACCATTTTATGTACAAATTGGAAAAATATAAGATCGCCTATCTGATAATGTTTATCTTTTATGTTCTCAAACAAAATAGTAACACCCCACTTCAGTGGACGGGGATATTAAAGTTCGAATCCCAGTCGAGTGTACTGAGGGAGTTTTTTCCTAATTAATTTTACACTCTCCCTATACACAAATGGGGGTACATCTACTATAATTTAATCTGACCTTCCGCATCCCTAACACATTGGCGTAATTAGTACATATTATGCCTGTAACCCGAACAGGTCGTAAAACGTTCTGCTAATTTTTAAAATCATGTATCAGCATCTATTAGCCTAAGATGTCAGTTACTTTTACAATACACGGGTTTTCCGGTAGCGGGGAGGTTGGGTTTCGAATCCCGTCTGTATGTACGAATGGTAGGCTATTCCTAAATATTTTGCCAAGCTTTTACACGCAAGCAAATGCTTATTTTTAATGAATTATAACGTCCTCATCTCCACGCCATTTATGCAAGATATGCGTATATCTCCATCGAGTAGTAAGATGCGTTGAACAAAAAAAACAAGCAAAGAAGTAGATTAATAAGCTAAACGGAAGAAGATAAATTTGCGTAATTTTATAATAAGGATTACATTAAATGATATTTTTAATCTAGTTATAAAAAATTCCTGGTCAAGGGAATATAGCTCAGAAATTCTAAATATAGTGGCTAATACTTTTACACTGAATTAACCAAAACCACCCAATTATCTGTAGATACTATCTTTAATTCTCGTGCTATTTTTAAACTATAGGAGACCTTGATAATGATTACTAAATATATTCTTGTAAGATTATATATAAACAATTAATTTTCCTAACAAAATAGTAACTGAACCGTTAGTCACATGGTCTAAAGCGTCAGATTCAGTCCCTCCATCAATTGGATTGTTGATGATGGGGAGGTCAAGGATCGTATCTCAACTGGATGCACAGATGGTTATTTTACATAGGACAATATTACTCGTATTTTTACACTGAATTTTCACTCTTATTTCCCGCAAATATTGGTGCATTTTTATAAACTATCCTTCTCAGCCTTACCTTTGAAAAATTAATAACCCTTTAATAATTTTTTTACCACGGTCACTTAATGTGCACTTTCTGAACCATGTGATATCAGAAAATGACTGAAAAACTAGCTTAGCTCCATAATTGACACAACGGTCAGTCCCCCATCAATAACCCAGTATATGAAAGGGAAACCCTAATTTAATAAGTACTAAAAAAATCTAGGCCATACTGTTATCATAAACTGTAACCCTTAGCTCAGTCAAAATAAACATCTTTCACAAAAGGCCCACGTGGAATTAATTATTAGTTTGTACAGTTCGGCAATTTATAAATTTCAAGCATATTTTTCAAAGTCAATACAGATAAAATTTTAATTTATTACTAGAACTATTTTATAAATATTGGTAATAGCTATCAAAAGTGACAACTGCAAATCACATGACTTAACATTATGAATACGTGAAAGTATATTTAGTAATTTTTCTAGCTATCAAATAAGGTTCTTTCATTGAAAATAGAACTGTAAGTATTATGCTGTTGTAAGTATATGTCAACCTATCGATAAAAATAAAAATTAAGGCTGGATCCAATAATTGAAATGTAAACGTGAAAAGGGCGTTTGTTCCAAATCCATGCAGAATCGCTCATTTTATACTCTATGTTTTCAGATGCTTTGCCACAAACTCTCGTACGAATATTTTAAAACTGAGGTTGGTGTGCTTGTTTTTAGCCAGCTGTGTTTCACATATATATTTAATTTATTCTTTCCTTTTTACCAAGTTCCACAAAACCACTATTTTGATTATTTGCCCTTTTTTAAGTTACTAGCTTCAAATGTATATATAAAACTACAATGACCTGTGACTACTTGGAAACAGTCCCTGCTTCATAACTCACCTTGATCATGTTACTCTAGTATCTCTCTATATGGATATTTTAGGAGATAGTTGCTTGTAGAGCGAAGTGTGTATCAACTGTGATGAAGATAAAGGATGATAATATCTCTCCAAGATGACCGGCGGGTTCTTATATACTTGCCAACCGAGTCGTCTCAACATAACGTTGCGTGAATGGGGAGGGGCCGGGACATGTCCATATTGGCTGGTTCTAGATTAGAACGTAATCTGTGCCTCTCGCTCGAGGTATCCTCCCCCCCCTCTCCCCTTTTCTTTCTTCTTCAACCCCAAGGCGCGTCGCGTCGGTCTTGTAGCGAGGCAACCGAGATCACCTTAACTCCATTTTTTTTAACACCGCGTCTTACTAACTGTTCAGGTTATACGCATATGTACTAATTATGATAGTGAGCTAGGGACTGAATTTAGAGAAAGTGTACTCACGTTTGCGTGGAGCTAGAGTGGAAAACCGTTTAGGAAACACCACCTTCAATACAGGATTTGAATCCCGATCTTCTTAACATCGGCAATCTAGTCCATTTAGACTGATCCCTTTGATTATGCGGCCACCGAACAAGTATCTCCATTATTATTATTATTTTTTAATTGCATCTTTCTACCTAATCGAGCTATTCTAATTTAAATAATAAGGTATAAAAGTTGGAAAGTACCTATATTTGCGTGATGTGAGCGTGAGAAACTGCTCAGGGGAAAACAGCCTCATTACATCTGTCCAGGTTTCGAAACCCAATCTCCCCAGACACGAAATACAGTCCCCTAGCCGTCAAGCCCATTCTGTGAAAGAGGAAGCCCAAATTCGACCAAAGGTGCATTTTTCTGCCACAACATGAATTAATTTAACTTCACAATCTTAACCTAGTAGGAATAACACTTTGGTTGAGTGTTATATTTAAATCTAGTTAACAAAAATACTACACGTAGGCACAGGAATTTAATCCGGGACCTTTGCTCTACCAATGAGCTATCCAGGATTCATCCCGTTCTCAGGGACAGAGGATAACTCAGTAGGGTGCACTAAGGCAAAGGTCTCAGGTTCAATTAAATTGTCCAGAGGTAATATTCTGACTTAATTAAGTTTTTATATAATCAAGTCCTATGGACGGTAGTATATTCGTACCAAATGATGGTTTCCAAGAATTATGAATATTTTATATTTAATGTTGCCAATCTAGGCTAGCTTGGTGTATAATTCCACTTCTAATATAACCTTGTCCTCATAAAGGACTCTTCAAACTCATTATAATTATTACTACTATATGTGCCGTCTAAATAACCTCAACTGTATGCACCATATATTAGGCCCTGATTATATATACGTTTTCCAGCTCTCTCTAAAACCGGCCTCATAGTGTAGTGGTCAGCGCATATGACTATGAGCCAAGGGGTCCCAGGTTCAATTCCCAGCCGGTATCTTGGGTATTTTTCCTGAAAGGGAAATTACCTCAACTGTCACCAGGGTTTGGTTAACTAGAATTAAGTTGCGCTTAAGTTAGTTTTAAGTGTTTCCATTGGTCCCACATCCTCATACTCACTATTACCATCATCTCATCTCGTCGGTACATGTAAAAACTTACACGAAAAGATGTGCGATTAGTACAGTCGGGCGTCGTCTGGGCAACGCTACATTATTACTATACCCTGATTTTGGTTGGAAGTACAGTAGAGAGAATTCAAACATATTTCTTTGCGCCTAACATTGATAACATTTCACTTTATTATTTGTGTTATTTTATAGGTATTGATAATATCTATCAAAAGTGACAGCTTCCGATAACATGACTTGATGTATGAATATATTAAGGTTATTTTAGTTACTTTTGTAGCTAACTTTTACTTTTCTTCCTACCAAAATCATACTATAGCTAATCCTTTCGCTACTGGGCCACGAATGATGTAGTCCAGTCTTAAAAGATTATATATCTGAGAGATTTTGGTTCAAATCCCGGCCGAGGTTTAAAAGTCGGTAAGTCAGGAGAGGAACGAGTGTTTCGGTGTTCGCTAGAATGGTCGTCCCGATTGTTAAATATTCACATAACGTCCTAAAAGGATGTTTGGTATTGTATGGGTAAGATAAATAAAAGGAAATTCACCAGAATTCGGGCTAAGGAAAGTCTAGACTCACACAACATGCACAGGGAAAAAATATTCTCAGTGCAGTCTGTAGGAGTCGAATTACGACCACCCAACTAAGAGTCGAGTGCAATATCCGTGCTGTCAACCCTGCCTATTAAATTATATATCTCTTATATGTGGTACGACACCTTAGCTTAGTCAGTTGATTTTCTGTCTACTGAGGGTCCCGGGTTCGATTATTGGTATGGCCGAAAAATGTATCATTGGTGAAATGTGGTATCCCCTTTCACAGTGATGAATTAACGGCTGGGGACTGGATGTTGTATTTGTTATAGCTTTAAGTTAGTTTATTATTCGTGTACTGATATAATTTGTCGGTTAAATACCTTAAATAAATGAAAAATTTAAAAAATCTTATTTGTGTTTTAATTGGTGTATATTTTCCATCACTATAACACTCATGATTTGTTAACGTTTGGGACCATCTCCGGAATTACCTACTTTAAGTTGAAATCAGACGTAGGACATCGAACCAGAAACACTTAGATTTAGGGACCAGTGCTTAAGCGCGCTTACCTGAAACAATAGGCAGATGAACACTTGCATAATATTTGCGCTTAGCTATATTTACTAGACGAATAGAGGTCGGGGTTCGAATCACATCTGGTCATGTTGAAGGTTTTACCCCACGCAAATGTGGGTACTATTCATATGAATTATGACTTTCTAATTCATATATCCTTAGTTAAGATATAAGGATAGACCAAGTGGATTAAAGACTCGGTGTAAAATAAGGATAGACCAAGTGGATTAAAGACTCGGTGTAAAATAAGGATAGACCAAGTGGATTAAAGACTCGGTGTAAAATATCAACAAACTATTTACAATAGAATTTGTTGGTTCAATTCATGCTGGGATTAAATTCCGACCTAAACAGGTAGCGAAACCAAAAGGATACTTATTATTTGAAGTAAGATTTACCAGTACGAAGGTACCGGTGGGTTCCAGGCGCTGTTTTACCTTCGCTTGTATTACGAGCCTGATTAAACCGTTAAAATTGTTTATCAATTATCATAAACCCGATGCTAAGTTATTTAAAATAGAATGTAAATTCTTTATTATCTTTAGTACAATTATTGGACAGCAGGACTATTAAGATGGGATGAAAAGTATTGCTCGAGTGGAAACATAAGAGATTCATTTTATTCATACCCACTTCGGTGGCCACATGGTCTAAGGCACTCCTCTCCCAGTAGATTAGACTACCGATGACGGGGAGATTGAGATTTGAATCTCGGTCAGGTGTACTGAGGATGTTTTCCCTAAAATTGTTTTCCACTCTCCCTCCACGCAAATGCGTGTACACTTCCACTAAAATATAAACTTACTATTGCCTGAAACTATTATTGTAGTTAGTACATAAGCGTATAACCTGAAAGCTGAAAGGGTAGTTTTATAGGAAGTGCACCTGCATTAAGGCTAGGAGAGGAGATTGAAAATTCTCAGGTATAAATGACACGTGGAAAACGAACCCTTAGTGTTTCCAACACTACACTACATTATGATTCAAATGATTTTGACTGCATGGCCACCAGTTCTGTTTATTTTAAAATCCACTATAGAATTAGTTAGGGTGGGTAAAAGTTTCTTAAATTTTCCTTTACTTTATGTAGCTTTCTTTACATTAATTTTGTTTTTAGACCCAGCAGTAATGTAATCTAAAATTATCACTTGTGGGAGATTTAAATTTCTAAAAAATTTAATGTCAATACATTTAAGAAAAATCTTTATATTCATAATTAAATATTTGAAAAATTAAAAAAAATACTGNAAAAAAAATACTGTTTCTCAAATAAGTTTTTTTTTACTTATTTAATTAATGTTTTTTTTTTTGAAGTTGCAGTTCACTCTCTCCTTCCAATTAAAGAGAAAAAGAAAGAAAAGAGGGGAGATCTTATTCACTCTAATAAACCTTGGGTGTGGGGGGGGGGGGGAAAGAGGCGTGGGTCCAGGTGGGGGGAAAAAAAAGCTAGGTAACAGATCACCCAGTTGTACGCACATGGACCGGTTTCGCATCATTGACGCTCTCAGATGAGTAGTTAAGCTGTAGGTTAGCCTACATAACGTACCTCGTGTGTATGTACGTATGTATGTATGTATGTATGGGTTGTGAATGCGTGCCCTTGGTTTAGTCTTCTCTACTACTCTGTTATTTTCTTCTTCTTCTTCTTCTTCACCAGTGATGTAATGAGTTGATCCAGTTCGTCATGGCTAGTTTTTTTTTTATCAACGTGCTGTATGTAGTATTTCTATCCTACACAACATATTTTTGTTTCATTTTCGAAACGTGGTGCCATATTGTTTCGCAAAAGGAATCAATTGAACGGAACTGTTACCACGTGGTCTTATAGCACTAATAATTAGGATTTGTTTATCAAAATAAATAAACTTATTAGTTGATAAAATAACCTTATAATAAATAAAATAAATAACCTTATAATAAATAAAATAACCTAATAATATTTGAAGATCATATGGTAGCAATTCCGTTAAATTAATTCCTTTTGTAGAATGTCGATAGTGGTGAGGTCGTGGTGCGAATCCCCATCGGGTGTATGGAGGGTGGTTTTTACTAGGCCTTAATGGTTTTACACTCTCCATCTACGCAAATGGAGGTAAAATCTACCTTCCCCATCCCTAATACATTAGTGTAATTAGTTAATATGATTATACGTCGACCCGCCTCGATGGCGTAGTTAGCTAACGCGCTAGTTTCATGTTGATCTAGACTGCTGAGGATGGAGAGATCGAGGTTCGAATTTTGGTCGGGTGAACTTGAGGTGGGTTTTCCTAAATGGTTTTCCACTCTCTCTCCACGCAAATGCGGGTTTACTTCCTCTACTGTCAACCTTCCCAATTCCTAAACCATCAGTGTAATTAGTACTTAAACGTATGATCCGGATGGGTAGTAAGACGCGGTGCTAAATATCCTTGTATGCCGAACGGCTGATCACCTTTCTTATGGTCAGAGTTCCTGGATACTGATCCAGAGGTCCCAGGTTCGATCCTTGGCACTTGTAAAGCATTGAATATGGAACTCGGTTAAACTCAGCCTCGTGAGGACCTATGAGGAGCTGCTTGAAAAATAAGTAGCAGCCCCGGTCTAGAGAAGTGATATTAACGGCCGGAAGGTTCTTTGTGCCCACCACATGACACCCCCTATCCAAAAAAGGGAACACTATCATCGCAAACTGATGGTGACCACTAGTTCAGTATAGCTTGATTTCGGGATGATGCCATGGAATTTTTATAGGTTGAATGGGTAGTAAGACAGGGGGGAAAAATTAAAAAAACTACTTTTGTCAAATCAAATATAATTTTTCAATTTGTTTTGATTTGTAGATTAAATATTTAAAAAAAAATGAAATAGTTGATCCTTTAAAAGTTTTTTTTTAAATTTTATCACCATCTTTTGATTTGATGTTGCTATTTTTATGTTTAGGACGTTCAACATCATTGTTATTAATGACTTAACCAAAATGGTAGGTATGAGGAGGTAGCTTTACCCCCTGGAAAAGAATAGAACTTCGATATTCCCATATCTAGTGTATTTTGAGCTTTATTTCTTAGACCACTTGACCAATGATACAATTAAGAGTGCTAGAAAAAATGGGTTTTAGTTAATAAACAATATGAGAACTTTAAGCCAATCCTTAAACTCAATTAATATGGACTTACAGCAACAAACTCAGTTGTTTTAGTGGTTCAGACTGATTTTGATAGGAAGGAACTTTTTTGACAATTATAAATTATATTAAAACAATGTTCATATAATTATTCACTCAGTCATGTGAACTGCAACTGTCATTTTTGAAAGATGTAAACACCTATGAAAATATACTAATAATAATTTATAGTAAAATGCTATCAATATTGACCACAAAAATATAACTGTATTTTATAAAAGTTCCCTTAGGTGGGAGTGCAGAGAACGAGAGGAAGGGTCAGTGTCTTTGCAGTTTTTATAGCAAAACTTTTTTTTTTGGTCAAAATAAATAAATATTTCTTCTATAAAAATATAGATTTTAGTTTTATTCGCAGGATGACCTCAACAGTTGTGGAATATCTATCAAGGGTGTCCTAGGATTTCATGAAAGCTCTTTCTACTCATTTAAAAAGCTTTTTAGATAATGCCACTAAGCTCATGACAGATATTCAACAAATTGTTAATATCACCAAGTGAAGGAAATTAAGCTTTACTCGTATGTTTGTATAGGATAAATATTTGATTTATTTTTACAAATAAAAGTGTTTTGCGATAAATACTGAAAACACACTGACCTTTTATCGCTTTCCCTGCATCCCACCATATAACAAGAATCTTATTAAGTGTATTCCGCTCTCTTGACTTTGGAAGGCTGAAAATGTTTTTGTTTATTTTAAATAGTTTTACATCCTGTCTAGGGATGGAAAAAAAGTATCGATCCTTTACTAATATTGATATTTTTCTTTCGATACCTTACTAATATCGATATTTTTCCTTTCGATACTAGTATTTTTTTATTCGATACTTTTTTCCGATAATTTTACTGATATTAGTTCTCACAATCCTGGTATCGTATCGGTATCAAAAGACACAACATTTTTGTTATCTTCACTCATGCTGGGATTAAATGTTTACTAGGGTGGACTGTGGAGGAAGAACAAATGACACTATTTCTCAATCCTCACTCATTTTCTGCATGGCCTGATGCCTGACCGGGCGACGAGGCGAGTGGAAACAAGACCTTCCTTGATCAATGAGCACGGTCATCACGAAATAAACAAAATAAGCTTTTGTAGTAAATTCAATAGTTCCCCAAGCAGACTAAGCAGAAAAGTTTATGTGCGTTTCGATACCGATACTTTTGTTTCGATACTAGTACGGTATGGATACTTTTCTTCCGATACTTTTAATGAGTACAGTATTGATACTTTTCTTTCGATACCACATACCCGTGTCCAGGTGTCATTTTTCAATTTTCAGAATACTTAGCTAATGTCATACTAACACACTATTGTCGTGGTTTAAACTTACGAACTATATTTCAATCTATGGAAAAAAGGATCCATGGCTCACAAGCAATATTTAAATTACAAACCGAAAAGGTAGAAGGAGTAATCGATGGCCATCATGCTTCAGTTAACCACGTGGCTTGCTGATGCGACATTTGCTAATAGCTGAAGTATTGGTAATTGATTGAAATGTCATCGATATCAAGGGCTATTCCTCGATAAACTATCGATCCACGTCATCATTACTCGACCATTGATTGGCCTTAGTCACGTTGAATGACCTTATCTAAGTGGTGAGTTTAAACTAAACCCAGAGTTAAATCGATATTTATATTTAAATTTAATCGTAATAATATCCACTTTTAAAGTGATATTTATTATTTACTAGCATAAATACCCCAGACGTTTTTATTTGCTTCTAACAAACATGAAAATATTTCTTCATTTTATTTCTTCAGACCCAGTTTTTAATAAATTTTAAAAATCTAGTCAAAAATGTAAAGTTTCAGCTTCTAAATCCACATGTTTGTACAAAGGAGTTAATAATTTTAAAATTTCATCTCTATACATGGGGTGGATGTCAAGCAATGCTCACGAAGAAAGACAAACTTTTCTTTTTATTAATATGGATTTATATGTAATTCATACTTTCAAATTATTTTGATTAGGTAACTACTTAAGTGATTATTAAAATCCAAAAATATATATAAGTTTTGGACAGGGATATTATATAGACGCATTTCACGGCGCTATTTGACAAAACTATGGTGAATTTAACTCGTCATTAAAGTATTAGTAAGAACTTTACAAATTATTTTATTAAGTTTAAAAACTCTCTGAAAAAGTGAGTCACTGTCCCGGACGTAAAGTGGTTTTAGATGATATTTCGCCAAAAGTTTATTGGTTTGGTCTTATGAAGGGGTTATATGGAGACTTACTAAACTATCTTCTTCTTCAGCTATTAGCTTTAATAGAAACAGAATTTATAAATATTTTATTTATCATATTATATTTTATTATAATGCATGATATTAAGATTGGCACCCACAAAGCATAAGGTTATTTTACGGCTTAGAACACTATAAATTAGTATTATACTTAAAATAAATGACCACACTAAATATATTTTATTTTTTGTAACTAAATGTTTACGAGAGGAAGAATTACTTCAGATATTCATTGAGCAAAAAGGTTGATATATCATCTAAAAAAAAGGGCTGAATTAATTATATTCTTCTTTTAACATTATCATTGTTTGTTCTAGTTTTTATAGCCTATTGCGTGTAATGAATTTAATTATATTTTTTTTATGTATTTGTATTTATTTGAGGTATTTAACGTGCACTTTTTGAACCGACTGATTATATCAGCACAAGACAATTATATATAACTCATATATTTTGTTTAAAAACATGAATTTATTATAATAACTAAGTGATGCATCATTGGTAAGACATTTATTTAAATAATTGACAAAACTTTGTTCAAAAAATGTGTTTATTTTGGTTTTTATCTACAGTACATTATTTTATACATGTTTTTAAGTTTTCTTTTGTTCAACAATATTGCACCACAAATTAATGTAAAAAAACACTAGCACTAGCAAGAAAAACTGCCAACAACTGGTTATCGCGGTAAGATAGATATAAAACACCAATGTGACCTTGAGTGGATTTGGTTTCGCGCGTCTTCTGGACTAACGAAAGCTCAGATTATCAAGACCATGATAAATCATTTTATTATAAATATAATTTCATATGAACAAAAGCATTCTCGTCCCAAATTGTTATCTTTGGTAATACCTATATACATTACTATTATCTCGAGGGATACACATGTACACCTCGTTTACCTTGTAAGGTAGACAGCTTACCTTACATTACTCTAATATGACGCAGCTTATAAGTTAAGTACATAATGTAATCCATCAAGTTAAGGAAGCTACGTTCAGTGCAGAAGGAGTATACACAGGTGTTACTTCGAAATATACAATACAGTATATGCATCTGTAAATTAAGCTGAAGGACGGGAGAGAAGAAGATATTTACATTGCTCAAGGAAAGGTTTGGGGCCCAAATCCTAATATGGTGCACTGGGGTTCTTGGTTTACACATCTTCCTCTACAAGAATTGAGGTTCACTTCCTATATTCGCCAAAACAACCTGCCTTATCTCTATTGTCTTCATTAATATGTTTGCGTATAATGCAAACGGGTAGTGATAAGCGTTGATAAAATAAATAAATAAATAATGTTCAGTGGTAGTTTAAGATTTTTGGGGTGATATTTTGAGCCAGATACTACCCTTGGCAGCAGTCAGCACAGCTGCGGGATCCAAGATCAAGGGTACAGAGCTCTTCTCACTTATACTGAATTCATATTTGGACAAGAGGGTCGCCAATCCCACTTTGACCTGCATGAGACCAAATCTCATACCTNAAAATTAATAGCAGGAGATGAAAAGAAACTTTCTTATTTAAAATTAATCTGTTGAAGCGCTACCGGTATCAATTTCTGAATTCAGCAATTCTTGTTGTCTCTGTAAGTTTGAAGTATTTTCAGTGCATGACTAAGAATTTGGTTTCAAACTATGTGTAATTTTAACATGAATTTATCACATTGACATATCATAGTCAATTATAATTATATTGTTTTCTTCGTTTGCCAAATTATCTGGGTATCATTATTGGATGGACAAAATCGCTTAAATAGTGGATCAAGAGTGATCTATTACTGCTTTGGTACTGAACCTGCTACGTTTTATCGCACTCTCGACCGATTGAATTTCAAAGAAACAAATGAGCATCCAATAATCAATTTAAACGTTCCTTGCTAGCCTGTGACAAGTGGTCACAGCTCCTTTAGTCTATAAAATACCTGTTGTAACAGTACTCTGAGTGGAGCTTTGACAATATAGCAAGACATTATTTCACAGCCCAATCCAAGTACTGACTGTCCCAAATTTGTCTTTCTGCAATGTTACATTTTAGTACTTAGCAGCGTAATAAATATAAAATATCGAAAATGTTGTCCAGTAAAAGAACATTTGTTTTCTTAATACACTAGTGTCTATTTGAGAAGATTTCTTGCGTTATTGCTTTAATAATAAAAGCTCTGGTAAAAATACTAAATACCAACATTTTATGTAACTATGTTCTATTTCAGTAAAATTAATTTTGCCATTTTATATTTTATTTTTCATTCGCGAATCTTATTTTGGCACCACGTTTTAATACTCGTATAAGATATAGTTAAAGGAAATGTACTGACATTTGCATGGAAGGAAAGATAAATACATTTAGGGAAAAAAACACTCAATACACTCGGCCAAGATTTGGACCTTGGCATGCCTGTCACGAGAAACTCATTCTATTGCGAGAGAAGTGTCTAAGACCGTTCAACCACCAATAAGTTTTATAAATATTTCAATAGTAGAAGAGTAAAATATAAACTTACGTTTTAATATTAGAGCAAAAACAAGCATAAATTTACTCACTCTATGGCGTTGAACTTGAAAGTTCATTACTGCACTTACAAATGTAAGTCACATATCTCCATCTTGAGCTAGTTCTATTCGGTCCATCTCATAACACCCTATCTCGTTCAGGTCCATTCTAATGTTATTATTCCATTTGCACTAAGATCTTCCCATTGCTATTTTTCTCAGAAGATTCTAAATTATTCAACTTGCGCTGCATGTCCTGTTCACCGTAGCCTGCCAGATTTGATTACTCTAGTAATGTATTTTGATGACTACAAGGTATGTAACTTATCATTATAAAACCTCCTTTACTCTCCATTATTTTCATCCCTTTTTGTACCAAATACCTTCCTGAGTACATTATTTTTGAACAGCATAAACTTGTTTTCGTTATGTAAGGTAAGGGACCACGTTTCACACTCATAAATAACAAACGGTAAAATTATTGTTTTGTGTATTCTGAGTTTTACATTCATTGAAAACAGGCGCGAGTCTAACAAATTACTGAACGAGTAATAGCATGCATTTCCAGAATGTATTTTTCCTAATTTCCACTCTACTATTGTTATTGCTGGTTGAGATTTTTCCTAAATATATAAACTCACTAAACATAATGTAATTCATCGGTTCAAGCATGGAATCTTAAGCTAATTTGTTCTGGTTTGCCAGTGACAGGAAGGTTTGGGCTCCAATACTGGTCGGGAAAACTGAGTTTTTCCTTGAATGGTTTCTATCAACATGCTTATGCGGGTACACTTCATAAAGATTACACCTTCTCCAGTTATACACTACCAGTCTAGTTAAAATGCATACGACTTCTACTTCTGGTAAGAGGTTTCGCAAAAAAAAAAAAAAAGGTCAATATCAAGTTGTAAACTTACCAATACATATCCTGGGCCCTTCCCCAAAAGGCAGGTAAGCGTATTGTGGGAAGGAGTTCTTGTTATCCTGGTTGAACCTTTCAGGATCAAACTTCTCAGGGTCGGGGAAATATTCAGGGTCATGATGAAGGGCATAGGCCGGGATCATGACAAGCGTGCCCTTTTCTATAGTGACGTCCGTATGGGGAATTACATATTCCTTTGTGCACAGTCGCTCCAAGTTGGACACTGATGGATACTTGCGTAAGGTTTCTGTTTTAAGAAAGAAACACATCATGTGTGGGGATATAGAATACACTCATAAATAGGTGAGCCTCTAACGTTACTTTTTCCACGAGCGTTATATTAGAGCATATTTTTAAGTAATTGTGTGAAAGTTGGTGTAAAACTTTTAATATACCGCATCCCATGATATTTAAATCTATTAAATGAGCAATCCTCCACCAATGCAAGTTTTCCAAGCTCCACAATATCCTATTAGATATTAAAATCCTTACGGAATTATATATATACACTATATAGAATATTACTGTTAAGTATGGTTGGTTGATTGGTTTAAAAATTTACTTATTTAGTGCAGCTCTAAGATTATATTTAAAAATTAAACATTAGTATTAATTTACAAATTACCTATCTGCATCATAGTAAAAACAAATTTTGCAAGCTTTGACATTTCAGTTAATATTTATTGGCACAATCAAGGAGGTAAAAACTGGCTATTAGCAATACCATACCCCCTTTCTTCACACAAATGAGATCAACAAAATACGTGAGGCCTAATATAGATCACTTAAGATGTACCTATGGTTTTAATGATCCTATTTTTAAGAACCGGTTTATTATTTAATTTATAAAGTTAAATAATTACTGCCATAAACAACAAAATTGCCCCTAAAATTCTGAATTTTAAAAAGTACATAAATTATAGCAATGGTACTTTAAATATTGCCCCCTTTTAACTTATATGTAAGCCTAACCTCTGGTTTCTAATATGAATAATATATGCTAGAGTTAGATGAGCTCCAAGACAATCAAGTACATACAATTTGCCAGAAGCTGAGAATTAAAACATTGCAGAATCCTTATTTACTTCCATTCTTAACTTGGATGAATACTCTACTCACCATAAATAGTTTGGTCCATATATTTCATGCTTTGTATTACATCATAAGTAAGTTTTCCATCATTTTCCTCCAGAGCACTGTCTACTTCTGCTCTTAGACGGCGCTGAATTTCCGGATTCACAGCTAACTCGTGAAGACAGAAACTGACAACAGATGACGATGTTTCATACCCAGCCAAGAAGAACACGAAACACTGAGCCGCCAGAAGATTATCTGTCATTTCTGTAACAAAAAACTAGTTAATATATTCCGTAGAAAAAAGTTATTTGTGTAGTAGTTGGTTGTGCGGCTATACTTTTTTCTATAAGCGCATTTTGCCACAACCTTTATTAACAACCTACTTAAGTTATAGAGATATTGGTATTTTTCTAGCCTTTATTAACAACTTATCTGAAGGATAGGGATGTGAAAGTTATCTAAAAGAAACCAAATGTATATTATTAGCATGGGAAAAAGATGATAAGAACACGCTCATCGCATTTGGTCCCAGATTCAGAGGCAGACCATCTGCTCAGTGGATATTCACTGCATTGAGGATCTTATGTCTCAGTTCACTCTGCCATTGGTATTTGTAGGATCATGCTGGTATCTGGTTAATAGTTGGATTTTTTTAAACATATAATCATTGTAATTACGGAAACACTCAATCCTGGCTTACACATGACAGAATTTGAATAAACATATAGTTCTTAATGCGATGTTTGTATAACGTGTTTTATTTAAGAAGAAACACTGTTTTTTTCTATATCTCGTCTAACTGCCCATCTGGCTTATCTATATGTTTACACTGATAAATTAAGGATGAGTGAGTTATAACCTAGATGAAATTAAACTGAATTGGTGTATGGAGAGAGTGGATTGCCACTTAGGTAAACAAAAGCAACAACAAGATAATCGGCTGGGAATTAGACCCTAATCTCAATGTCAACGACAAACCTAACTTGTCGAGACTGACCTCTTTGTCAGAGTGACCACTGTTGCGGGCGACACTGGGGTAGTCGGAGTTTCCATTTTTTTTAAATGGATCTCTTCAAACTCTTTTTGAAAATGATCTATAACAATTCAACCCATGATTTAGGGATACACTACCAGCTTTATGCTTAGCAACAAAACTCACCTAGATCACCATCATGGCCTTTGGTGACAAACTTGTCCAGGTTCTTTAAATGGTCATCGTCTTTGCTGGCCAATTCATCAGACTCAACTTTACCTTTATTCTTTAGTTTAATGAGCATCTGTAGAAAATCTTTTCTTTCAATTCCATTCTTCTCACGATATTCAATAACATCCGTCACCATTTTAATAAACATATCTCCAAAGTAAGGTTTTTTTTTCAACGATAACAACGAATAGAATTCACTCATGATCTTTAGTATCGGAAAACACGTTTGAAATATGTGATGTTTGTGTCCGTCTGAATTTGATGACGGTGAAATCGAGCGGCCAAACATACGAAATCCAGAATTAGGATCTTTAAAAGAATTAAATTGCGTGCCAAAAGCACAAGATCCTATTATATCCGTCGAAAAGTGTCCAATCAATTCTTTAATATCAATAGATTCCCCCTTATTTGCAGGCTCGTCTAGAAAATCCACCATCTCCTTGGCGCAATCGGTGATCAAGCTGTACATCATTTTCATCTTTCCGGAAGTGAAGGTTGGTGTGAGTTTCATGCGGAGCTTCCTCCATAGTGGGCCATGTAGGGAGAAGAGGTTAAGACCGAGAGGGTCTTTCTTCTCATCCACCGGCTGGTTACGATCGTGAAAGTGCATAAAGTCCTTGGTGAGGAAGTGCTTAATGAGTTCGGGCTCTCTAAGAAGTAAAATAGGGGTAAATCCCCGATAGACACCCCCAAATCTATGTCCTTGAAGTTCCTTATAGAGCTTCTCGAACATAAGAGATACCGGCAGTTTCTGCTGCATTAATTCCTTGACATTGCCGTTCGGTAGGGTTGGTGGAATATGAGGAACCCCCTTTTTCTTCCAGTAGCTGTAGTTCCATGTCAAGATACTGTAGAGCACCACGAGGAGGGTTGCTATGCCTACAGCTACTGCCACAGATACGGCTGCCCACATTACTACTCGCTGGTTCACGGACACTCTGTAAATAACATATGTGTGCTTTTATTTAAGGACAAGGTGTCATCACAATTTGATCAAATTAGCTATTATAGTTACTAATAAATGCTAATTTACCAAACTTACAAATTGTAGTGGTAAAGATTGAATTTATATTTTTTATGTCAAATAAATTGTTTGACACTATCGTACAAACTTTCTCACATAGTATATTAGTAGTGCTGTGTGGCAGTAATTAGTATGTATCAGTTTCTTGTTTTACAAATGGATACACATTTTTATGGTTGGCTAAATATTAAAAGTAAATTGTTAAATCTAGGTGACCACCTCTCCTCAGTCGTCTTGGTGACACGTATGGGGGCTGTGAGGGGGTGGGGTTGTGAGTGTTCGAAGTCTAGCGCCCGTGGGTACCCCCCACTAAAATGTTTGGGGAGGTAGGGGGTCTTTTTGTTATAGATTAAGTGATATAAATAACTGTAATCAGCCTACATGTTAACCGAAAGTCTGAGCTATGCCCATATGAAAATTCAGATCAATTAATGTTGTGGTTTTTAAGTTACTGAAATTCGTCTGGAGGCTGTCGGGGTCAACTGGGGTGAGGGGGGTTTAGTTTTAAGTATAGAACCTGTGGGCACCCCAGCCCCCATTCATCCTAAAGGTGATTTTCTAGCCCCAGTGGTTCAGGAGATACGTCTGGGGATGGAATGAGTTGGGGAGTTGGGGGGTGGTGTCAGTTAATCTTTGTTGTTTGTGTTAAGAGGTGTGGATAATTTTAATTGGCTTAAATGTTAAAGAACCTCAGACATCTGCCCATGCGAAATTTCTGCTCGATCTATGTATTGGTTCATGAGTGAAAGGGTAACATAGATTTGTACACATGGCACGTTTACAGAGTTATTACTTAATAGTATAGTAGTAGAGTATTATATTGGAGCAATATTGTTAAAAATATGTTTCTTCAGGAAAATATAGTCTTGTTTAAAGTTATAAAGACTCCTCATATATGTGTTACGTCCCAAAGTGAAACTGGTCATTTCATGAATTAGGGAAATTTCTACCTTACCTGTACCCTGGCTTCTTCACAAGTTCATTTCATGGACCGTCTAAAACCTAGTCCATTTCATGGATTAGGTAGCGCTTAGAGCTGACCAGTTCATGGATGGGCTAGTTCATGGACTGGTAATCTCAGAGCCGTACCCAATTCTTGAACTAGATGCGTTTCTGTCCGGTTCGTGATATTGACAAGAGAAGAACAGGTTTGGACCAAACATTTAATCGCTTTAGAATGTAATGTTAGGCTAAGTTAGGTTGGGTTGATTATGTCCTTGCAGTTTTTGCCCAGTTTGTGAAATGGTCAATAAAAGAGACCAGTTCACTAAATGGACAAAAATTAGGCCCAATCGTTTAAATGGGCAGTTTCACTAGTGGGGTGTAACATATGCATTTTAAATAGATATGGGAAGCTCTAATCCACGATTCCTCGAATCCTATGGAATTCGAAATATTCGAGACTCGTAAAAATCCCCAAAAAAGTATATCGAATACAATAGAAGAGTTTGATTTGATAAGACAATTCTAAGAACATTAGTAAAGGAAATTAAGAGACTTGTGTAGTCTGGAGGATAACAAAATTACAATAAAATACAAGATTGTATTAAAATAATTAGCTTACTAAGAATGCGTTCTCTTTGTTTTTTATGAAGTAACAGACATGACAAACAAAATAGAATGATTTGTCAGTGGTAAAAAGCCTTAAACAATTTTTATTAAATTCAATTTTAAATAACCACTTTAAGTGACCAAACGGCCTAACGCGTCACTTTCATCTTAGACTGCGTGCCAATGATGGGGAAATTGTGGTTTTAATCCCGGACGTGTCTAATGAGAGTGATTTTGCCTAAATGGTTTACTACTCTTGTTTCAAGCAAAGGCTGGTAGAGTACCTCTAAAATGCTTCCTTCTTAATCTCTACCCCAGTAGAAAAACTATAATAAATGCTCATAACCTGAACAGGTAGTAAGAATCAGTGATATTTTTTATATAATTTTTTCAATTTGTTTTTAAAGTCTCAAGGATTCGAATTTGTATTTGAAACTAGAAATAAACTTTGTGATTTTGATTAAAGATTCGGATTCAAGAAATATAGGATTCAACCTATCTCTGATTAAAAATTGTTCCAACCAATGAAAATCTCTCATTACTAAACTACATTTCTATGGGTTTTTTTTGTAAAAGTAAAAACAAATAATTGTTTATCATCTTGTAAAACATTTTCCAGTTGAAAAAATTAGAACTTTTACATTCAAGCCATTTACCAACTTCAAACAAAATCAAAATAAAATTTACCAAACAGCAGACTTTAGTAAACGACCTTTAAAAACATATTCACAAGTAAAAAGTATGTAGTGCTGTCACGTCAAATATTTCCAATATAGCCATATTAAACCAAATAGTTCGAGCCAATTTTGTATTTTCAAAAATCAATCATCATTTGAATACTATTAAACTAATTTTTCCCCAAAAAACAATCATGTGGTGTTATTAGTCATATAAAACATGCCGCAGATATAAATTTTTAGCAAAATACTTTGGAACACTAAGAATATTTTTGAATAATATAAAATCAGTCATTTGTAGACTACCCCTAAAATAATGTTTAGAGTCAAAATAGATATAGCTACTAAAGAATGACCATATATTATTCAAATATAAAACCTAAGCTAAATATGTCTAAATGTTTCTACCCTAGCCCAAGGTAGAGACAAACATACATGCTTGGAGACAAACTGAATTGCGTGACCCAATTATTTTTAATCGGGACAACATAGAACGTTAGGGTTAATTATAATCTCGAGGTCTAAAATGTTCACGATCACAATAATTTTTTTTAAAGTGAAAATATTTTTTTTAACAAAATTGAATTTTACATTAAAATATTTGTCACCTTTATAGAAATTAGTAAGATATTTTTATACTTAGGATGGCTTAAAAAAGGGTTACATGTTTTTTCTATACCAAAAATATAATAATTGCTATTTCATACTCTCAGATTTGTAAGTATTAATTATTTAAGAAAACCACAAATTTCCACTGAAAAATTTAACTTTAAACTATTATTAATTTAGTTTTAATATACAATTAATTACTGTGGTTCGTGTGATATAAATGTATGCTTGTATGTATGTATATATGTATGTATGTATCTATGTATGTATGTATGTATGTATGTATGTATGTATGTATGTATGTATGTATGTATGATATGTATGTATGTATGTATGTATGTATACGTAAAGGTTTTACTATTCAAGGTTAAACATATATGGCAAATTTCTGTTTCATGCTATGAAAAATATCCAACAAGAGTATATATATATTTGCTTACTAAAATATTACTGATAACAAATTACCTCTAAAACATATATTGTAGTGATCATTAATCAACCCTTTAAAAACTATTTAAAGTGCAACATTATATAAACTATAAACTATAGCTCTATTTTTTCCAACTGTTCAATAATTGACATGTCTAAGGTGTGTAGTAATGTCTAATTAAGATATATTTAATTCAAACAAAACTGAGAACAGTTGGGACTAAATTAATTTTGGATTTTACTTACATTATTTGACTTAAAAGAGAATGTGTATATGGTCCTGTGGGTCTTGATAAAGTAATACGTATAATGTACAAGAACGGTTACCTATTTAAAGAGTTATCTTATCAGTACAACGGTAGGTTGTTCTTTACTAGATTGTTATGTGACACGCATTCACTTTTAAAATGAACAGTCAGCATGACTAACTAAAACGTAACACAGGATGAAAGATAGTAATTATTGGTAAGTTCACATAAAATATTGAAATTTTGAAAATTCATAATGATTATATAATTTCATAAAGGATGGTAGCTATGTATATTATCGATCATTAGTCATTAGATGAAAATTTTAATAACTCATAATGCTAAGACAATTTCATAAACGAAGGGAAATATGAACAGTCATGATTATGATTCACTAAATGGAAATATTGAAAACTCATAATGATTAGACAATTTTATGTAAAAAAAGGTAATTATGAACAGTCATGATTATTATTCATTAAAATGTAAGTTTTTAAAACTCATGATGATCATCCGATCTCAAGAACGATGCTGGATAGGAACAAAATGGTTTACATAAAAGATGGAAATTCCATAATAATTTGCATATTTTATGTATAAGTATTTTTTACAATAATATTTAATCCACCTTTATTTTTTTCAAATATAAATTCTTATTACAATCTCAGTATATCTTTATAGGTTTTTTGTTTAATAAATCTCAATTATATAAACAAATTCAAATCCTCTGATATTTTTAAGGCTTTAAAGATACAAAGGACTCACCTTCAGTTATTTTTTTACAATTAGACGATTTATACGATATTTCAAATCACAACTTGTGACCACTTGATCAGGGAAGGATTAAGCACAGGCCACCCTTAAATCAATATTTATTTGAAAAATATTACATAGTGCTATTTACCGTATAAAATACCCATAATGTGTCGACTTTGAACAACATGTTTATAGCCATTCTCCTATTTTTTTGAATTTTCAAAAATCTGTCATCAGCATGTCATCTTTTATAGTTTCATCACATGCAATAGTCATAAGTATGTAAACTTTGTTCATGATCCCCTGTTTGTAGAAATGTACATTTTATAGGTCATTTTTTGGTCATTTTGGGATTTTAAATCATATTTTCTTGGCTTGCATCCTATTAGAGTCTTTTTAAGTATTTTTGAATCAATTGTATGTATTATCTTTATACATTTTAAGAGATTCATATTTAAAAAATATATTTTTAAATTCCATCGATATTTTACAATTGGATACAATTTTAAACACACAGTTGTCGGTGTGAGAAGATAATGTAGGCCATGAGCTTTTTATCCTCTTTGTTTGGTTATAAAATACACATTTCTGGCGAGACATTGCAACTAGGCATGAAAGGGCTGCGTTGGGAGGGGATAGCTATTACTTCTGAAGCAGATATTTGTAAATCACTAGTTTATTTAGCAGAATGCAAGAGTTTAGTTTTTAAAGGCTTTCATTCCCAATGTATCTTTTAATTTACTTTGTAAAGCACGTGTTTGATTTAGTCGTTTGTACTTATTACGAATTTATGCTCCTATTTTTAGATTATATTAGAATTTTTAGTTCAGTTAATAGTTAAATTTTGATCATTTTTAGATTATATTAGAATTTTTAGTTCATTTAATAGTTAATTTTTGATCATTTTTAGATTATAAAAATCCGGGCCCTGATCATCTATAAGCTATTCTTATTTTTATACTAGAAACAATTAAAAAACTATAGTTTTGTCTTGAGATATCACCATATAACATATAAATATCAAGTTTTAACAAGAGATACCAAACAAAATTAACCCTGTTGACAGAAATAATTATAAGGCCCACAATTCTTACGTCAAGATCCACATACAAAGACAAAGTCAAAATGTTCCATGATTAAGATATTATAACTAGATGAGAAAGTGAAAACATTTGAACAATTTGTGTTGTTTTGCTTTTGTCTCCTACTCACTAATTTATTATTTCATATTTACCTTGTTTTCAAATATCATTTAACCATTAGGATTCATTATAATTTCTTCTATTTAGAGTAACCTTGTTTAAATAAAAAGATACATAGAAAATAACAATAGCAACATTTGAAGGTTTTATTTAACTGTTACTTTGATGTACCTTTTGTTTACCTTGAAAGATATAGAGCTTAGCTTGCATGGTTCCACTATAGTTCAGTTTATAATTAAGGCATATAGTGCGGTACGTATATAACTGCACATAGATAACAGAATGTGATTCCACTATCAACATTGTGACAAAGCAAATGGCCCTTATAGCTTGCCTCTTCATCAAGAAAACGTCTGGTCAAATTGATGATTAATCTTCTTGGTGAATATATATGATAAGTACAGTAATACGGAATATGTTGTTGATGATATACTTGATTAATACTCAATAAACCATGAATTTGTGCTGTTAGAACATCAGGCCCCTATCACCTTATTAAAAACTGAAATTTTTTTCATCTTTGTCTCCCATCATCTAATTTGTTTTTAACATTAAGCGTACTTATCTACAGTGCTATATGGGGATTAATATTTTAAAATCAAGAAAAAATTGGATCTCTAAGACCATGTTTATATCAATGATAGTGAAACTCTAGAATATATCATCCCTTCTAAACCATTACCCACACATTTTTGTACCGCCATGTTTATGCAATAAATTTGTTCGAACAAATGTCCATCCTTTTTGAGTAAAACGTGGTTATAAAAATAAATAAATACAATTTAACTAAAAATATCTATTTTGTTACCATGACATTTTTGACCTTTTAAATTGATAAACTATAGTTAATAACATACAATATGGCACGCCACACGACTACATCATATATAGAACAATTATTATTATTATTATTATCACTGCGTCTTACTACCCGTTCGGGTTATACGCGCTTACGCTAATGTGTAATGTTAGGGTGATTGTGAGATGAAATGGAGGACCTACAGTTTAACGTGGAATCCGAACCACGGTGGAGGCCTGGCATTCCTCACATTCACAAGTTGTGATTAATACACATCTTGTCAGAGGTGAAGGAAGGGTTTGGCAATCAGATAAATCTGTGCTGGGACCGAGGATTGAACCCCGGACCCTCAGCACAGAAGTTTGACACCTTACCCCTAGACCACCAGGTCACCAACAATTTTTAAACAATTATTTTGAAAATATCAAGATGGCGTTTATTTCTCAAAAATTACCATGAAGTAGACCATATGACCAATTTTTTTTTTTTTTCGCTACCATGAATCGTAGAAGGCATCTGAAAAAAAAAATCCTTTGTATCTCTTAAAGCCAACTGCATTTACCTAGCTCCTAGACTATGAGGAAGATTAAGGACTTCTGGAGTTGATAGAATATCTTGATCATAAACACATCCATTCGAAGCGCTGATAACCAACATTACTTACTTGAAACAGTTCAAAATAAGAAACTAAAAATTATATCCCAAGCTAAAAACCACAAAGTCAGCTTTATTGCTTGGACAAATCATAAAATTTGCAATAAAACTCAGAAATAATTAAAAGTTATTGTGATTTTTTTAAATTTCCAATTTGTTTTAGAGGTCACAATCCAATGTTTATATTAGCACCGCATCTTACTACCCGTTCAGGCTGTACACTTTTACACAATGTTTACAGCATCAAATACCCTGTCATAATAGAGTACATACACTTAATACTACTAATATGTAGACACCCACTTTGGTGGCCACATGGTCTATGGCCTAAATTTCACAGTATTTTAGACTACCGATGATGGGGGGATCGAGGTTTGATCCCTGTTGGATGTACTGAGGGTGTTTTTCCATAAATGGTTTTCCACTTTCCGTCCACACAAATGCGCGTACACTTCCTTCAAATTCAACCTTCCTAATCCCTAACAAATTAAAATAAATAGTGCGTTGACGTATAGCCCAAACGGTTAGTAAGACGTGGTGATAAGAAAATATAAATAGATAATAAGTAGAACTCTATCCAGGAACAGTGGCGGTCTCTTTAGTTTTATATCTTGAACAGCGAATATTAGGGAAGAAAGGAACATTCCCACATAGGCTCACAATTTGGGACTTATTTTTCAGAAAACAGTAAAATACAAGCCTATCCAATATTAATCAAAACTAACTGAGTACGATTACAATTATGTTAATATACGTATACCATGTTGAGGCTGCGGAAACTATGTATTATACATAGTGAGATTGTAAGTGTATTTGAAATACTTGTAGTTCAAATAATTTTTAGGTTTTATTATAATATAGTTATCATTACGACCAGCTCCATAAAAAGCTGGAAATATAAAAAATGTAATTAATACGAAAAAAAGTTGCTTATCTCCTCATCACTATCGTATGGCAAAATCATTGATAAAGTACAGAAAAACTGCCTCAGACATCACACTCAGAAGCCTTTTGTGAAAATTGGCTCAAATTTTTCTATTCCCTATTTTCTTCATTAGGTTCTTTCCAAAGTATTATTGTATTTTCAAATATTGAGTAACAAAACCATAAAATATTTTGAAAATACTTCTTAAAATTAGGTAAAATTTCTAAGATAAGATGATGTTTCTGAAATTCATTTGTCATCATAACCTTAGTATATTAAATTGATTAAATAGATTGTATTCAATTTAGTTACAAGATAAGAAGTTTTATTAATTTTATATATATATATGCATACTATATATATTTATATATACATATTTGCATACTATATGGTTGCTTGCATGCTCCAAAATATAGTGTGTGGTAAAATATTTTAAGGATGAAATGTTTAAAAGGATTATGTTTCTGAATCTAGTATTTGTTGTGCAATTCTCAAATGAAGGCTTGATTATTTTAATATTGAATGTGGGTTTATTACTGAATCATGATCTTTTTTTATAATCCTTTAAGTTATGTAAGAAGTAGTTCTGATGTTCTTGCGAACTCAAACATCCAATGGTAAACAAATGAAATAGGTATACAAGGTCTTTCAATGAAGACCTTGCTGTAGAAGATTCAAGATGAGCTTTCATTCGCTATGCATTCAAAATTGAAATGATTTTTCAAACCTAGTGTATGCAATTTCAAGGTGTTGAGAAACATTTCGGACCTTAATCCTCCAGTCTCGTTGCAAACGAGAACAATGATTGCACGAAATGCCAGAATTCTTGCCGCATCATCTATGGGATAAGGTAAAGGAGCAGTGAATGAAATGCAATTAAGATCACGTTTTAATGTCGTCCTGTTTGTTTAAAAGAAACAAAATCTTGGCTTGCGGACGAAACGAGATGTTATTTCTCTACGGGGTCAAGAACATCAACATACCCGCGATGTTCTTGTATATGCGCACACACATCATGGTTGATCTTTGTGTGTGTTCACGCTACACAGCAGGTGATCTCTAAAGGAGCTCTTTTTTTTGTTATGTCGGCGTGAAGAGATCCATCAGCGGGCATTGTGGGGCAATGCCATCTTGTCTGGCGCAAAAATACAAAAGAACAATCAAACAATATTAATCGTAAGTGACGGTTAGGCTTACATTATTGCCCAATGAATTTATTCTGCCAAGCATGTGTTGTATATTTTAAATTTATTGTTATCTCTGACGATGAGAAAAAAAAAGGTTATTTATAGGATGAGAATTTAATATATGACTTACAAATAAATATTATATATATTATAGAGTAATATTATATATATATATATATACACTTGAGATACTTAACGATCCGTTTTTGAAAGAAGATTGAGGAAAGGTGGCTAGAAAACATATAAAAGGGAACGAACACAATATGGCTTTAACAAAGAAAATAAGAACACAGTTCACACTTTATATTGCTGCTGGATTACCGCTGGATAGGGCGGTAACGATCGATTTTCTTCAAGAGGCAGCCATTGCCTCTTTGTCCACTGGCAGAGATGTGAAGTGTGAAACGTGTTACTCTCTTCACTGTAAAATCCTAATTGTTTTCCTTTCCTTTTATTTGTTTTCTATTCACCTTCTCTGTACCTTCTTCCAAATACTTAGAGTGAAGTAAGTTTTAGTAACTTTTGTAACTGTCTGCTACTGCTACTCCTACCAGAATCCTAATATGTATATAATTAACCGATTAAACCAACGATGTTAGTCACGCATGAGAACAAGTCAATCTCATATTATTTGATTTGCTGATGAAGAGGTAGTCAGGGTTAAAATCCTGACCGGGTGTACTAACATTCTTTTCTGTGCATGGTTTCCCAACTTCACTTTAAACAAATGAAGGTGCATTTTATCTCAAATATGCCTCCCTATCTATATTCTATTAGGCGAATAGTTCGAATGATTAGTATGATACCAGTTCTAAGAAATTTATAATTGATGAGGATTTAAAATGTTCACACATCTAAAATGGAAGATAGTAAACTTATTATTTAATGTTAACAATTCCCTTCTGTTTATCTTACAATCACGTTCATCTTGAAATTCTTATGTTTTAATTCATATGTTAAAAGTAGATAGATTTGTAAGTCTTTTGTCAAACTAGGTATTTAATTCCAAACCTTTCAAAAACACTGACACAATTTAATGTTCATTGCTTATTCTTAATGCACACTTGTTAGGGCGTGAAAGAGTTTGCTTGGCAAAAAAAAAAACCTTATAAAAACTATAATCCAACATTACCTAACAGTCTGCCTCGGTGGTCTTAGGGTAAAGTGGTTGCCTCAGGACACAATGTTTGTGGGTTCAAACCCAGATGAGGTCGACGGATTTTTCTTGAGTGAAAAAAGTCCGCAACACAACTTAGTGAACTTCCTTTGGAAGGGAAGTAAAGCGATCAGTCCCATGTCGATTGTGGCGTTAAAAAAAACCCATGGAAGTTATGTGAAGATATCTTTCCCGGCTAAATTGGTAGGCCCTTTCGCTCTCGCTCATAGAATTTCTCGTATGTTGATATAATCAATGAGTTCAGAAAGTGCGAGTTAAATACCTCAAATAAATAAAAGAAAAGAAAAATTATCCGTCATAAAATAAACCTGAAACACCTGCCGTGAGTGCAAAGCATAATAAATATTCATTAACTACACATAATTAGGAATTTATTTAACCATACACTACAATAACATTTAAATGTACCCTTTACAGAAAAATTGGAAGTAGCAATATTAATTTAAATAGTTTTTAAACATTCCGGTATTGAGATAGAAATTAATCTTAGGACAATTTTTAAATCTATAAACACTGTTTACAAAGAAGGCGACATACTTTCACTCGGATAGTATTTAATGGAGTAGCTGTGTTCACACGGCCACAAGTCACATTTGATTGACAGCGTAGAGTTCATTGGGTCATATCTAAACAAGGTAACCCAAGCTTACAAATATTTTTTTACAGACCTATTAGTGAGAAAACAGGTAGGTGTTAAAAAGAAGAAATATAAAACGTAATACAACTTAAATTTCTTTGAAATTTTCTCACTAATTGATAAAAGAGGCTTAAGTAAAAAAAAAATCACTCCAATTAAATATCTCAAACTATGTCATTATATTATAATAAGTGTAGTCTAATATAATATAATCCATATATTATATTATTTAAATTATAGTTTAATAAATGTAATTACATATTAGATCATTCGTATTAAAGTATGATCAATATTTTCCTAGTAGTTCATTCAAATTACAGTATAATAAACATATATATATATATAATATGTATTTTAGAGTCTTATATTTACAATATAATACACATTTGTTAGCTGATTATTCAAATTAAAATTTAATAAATATTTCCTGATTAAATCATTCAAGTGCAGTATAATATACATAGGCTACATAATAAATTGTTGAAAATTGCAGTGATATTTATATAAAATAATTAAGATGGATTTTTTAAATATACAAGATAAAGTTGGTACTACAGTATAATAATTATATACACATAATACATATAAAATTAAATCCACAGCGTAGTCAATATAAGATATTTAAGAGTGAAGTGTTTTATACATGTCATTTCTTTCACCAAATATTTGAATGCAATTTTCCCATTCTCTCCCCTAATATAGGCCTACCGAATAGCTAATGTGTGAATTGCAAAAGTATAAACAATACACCGGACCGGAGGATAATCAAATATAGAACCTATTTAATACCTGAAAAATTAGATAAGTTCTTTATAATAGATTTGGGTGGCATTTAAATGGACTTGCTCTTAATAATGAAAATTGAGGTTTGATTTGTGATTAATATTTATTTAGAACGTCATACTTGTTCTTCCACCTTAAAAAATAGCCCTTTATTTAGTTATCATTATTACTCTTACCACGGCAGTTTGGCCTTCTAAATAATTTGAAAGTTATAAATACGATTAACATAAAAGCTGATTTAATCTAAGAAGTAGGGGTGAGAAAGATATGATACACATAAGTTTGGAGAAAAGAGAAGGCCTTTTCCCACCGCCTTCTATATTGTAGATGGCCTAAATTCTATCTTTAACCCTCTTGTCACTGGCAATCCAGTACATTGGGAGAATAATGTCATGTCCGTGCTAACACCGGTACTAATAATATTAAATTATCTATCAGCTATCTATTTAAATTGAATTCGGTTTGAGAGTTGGGACTTTCCAAAGCTTAGCACAAGCATTTGTCTTGTGTAGCTATTGACATAATATATTAATCTTCTTCCTAAAATATAACCGTCCCAGAGCATCGTAGCAAAATAAGTTACTGAGTCATTAAACTTTAGTAATATTAATTAGACTTAATTTTTTAATTTCTCATCTAGAAAAATAATACCTATAATAATCGTGAACATTTTTGACCTTGATATTTTGATGGATCAAAAGGTTTATGTTCCTCCGAGTACGAAAATGTGAATATTACAATTCTGTCTGTACCTTTGTCTGTCTTTCTGTATCCTGGGCTAAAGCCGAAATGTTCTTACTATGGATTTCGTTCAAACTTTATACTTAATTGTTATATGGTCATATATAGGGGCCAAATTATGAATAGAATTCTAGCCCTAAAAATAAAGGGGGTTAAATTATTTTACACATTCACTCCTATTTTCTAGATATTTAGGACTACAATTTTTTTTATTTAGCACTGTATCTTACTACCCGTTCGGGTTTTACAAAATACGCTAATGTGCTAGGAATGACGAAGGTTGAATAAATTTAAGGATGAACCTGTAGGCCTATACGAATCTTAAATATTCTTCTCAGGACCACACAAAATTGAATCAGGGCCATCTAGAAATGTGATAAGCCACTGTTACCAGTTTATTGCGGTGACAGGAAACCAGGGGAGTTCTATAAGTAAATGCAGCCGCGTTTTCTTGAGCTTAGTATGGAAACTCACGTTGTTTAAAGAAAAACTTCAAATTTACTGAGTCAAGAATTTAACCATTACCTTTATGATCAAAGCTATATTCTAACATTGGTAGGAAGACTGTACTGAGAGGCTTTATTTCGTACTAAATTTCTACTTTATGGTAGAGTTTTGGCAGTATAAAAGGCCTTAATATAACTGTACTTAAAAGCACATTAAGGAAGGTCTTTTATTCTATTAAAATACAATAGAGTAGGATTCTGGTACGAAACGAGGCCTTGCAGAACGGGCATCTCACCTAATTTATGGTATAAGTACATTATTTCACATCCAGGCAACACCCCAGTTTTCTTATGAATGGTCATATATAACATATATAAATAGTTACCAGACTTACTTCCACATATTAATATGCAAGGTTAGGTATCAACAGTTGCCCTTTTTGATATATATATTATAAATCTATGAAATAATAATATATACATAGTAAAATGATATTTATGTTAACTGAAAAAGTTAATTTTTCTAAAAGGCCTTTTCTATTAAAATCATACTGTATAAATAGTTAAAAATTAGTGGGGATATAAAACCAATACAAGATCAAACAGTGAGAAACCTTAAACCTTATTCAAAGTTTTGTCGTTGTCAATCAATTCAAGGCCATTAAACTAAAAAAAAGGCTCTCCATGCTAGCCGGGTAAAAAAAGTATAATCTGATAGTCTTAAGAGGATCTTCAAAACTTTATTAGATATATTTTCATGTACTCACAAGAGGTATGCAGCTGTCACTTATAAAAGATGGTGTCAATACTGACAGTGATTTCGTGTTGTAAGATATGCACCTTTTGGTGTTAAAACATATAGCTCGATTTAGTTTTCGAAGACTACTTTAAATGCCTCACTTGTTTTATATAAAGTGTAACGATTTATGTAGGAAGTATTTGGGGTGTGGATAGTAGGCCTAAAAACAACACTAGAAGTCCTGGTGAACATATGTCTTATGTTCAATGGTTCCCAAGATAAGACCCTCCAAAGGTCGGCTGAAATCGTTAATAGCCCTCCTTGGACACATATTTTCCACCTCTTGTAAGTGATTTATCATTGCTGGTATACAGACAGGGATGTAGCTACGCTAACAGGGACGTATCAAATAGGGATATTTACAATTCCAGCAGATGCTTGGAAGGTCTTATCTCGGGCACCATCGAACCTAGGACATGGAAACCTTTTGTGTTGTTTTGAGGTCTACTATTCACACCTTAGCTACTCCCACATAAATCGGAAAACCATGAATCTTTAAGATATGTATGTGTTTGTGAAATTTGAACTATTCATCAAAGTTAATAAAGAAATAAATAAAATGGCTGAGGGGAAATGGTATGTTATATTAAAAAAAAACTCTACAATTAATGTATGGACTACCAAACAATAGCCCGCCAAGGTGGCGTAGTTAGCTGAAGCACTAGTTTCGTGTTGAGCTAGACTGCCAAGGACGGGGAGATTGAGGTTCGAATCTCGGTCAGGTGAACTAAGGGGTGGTTTTTCCAAAATTGTTTTCCACTCTCCCTCCACGCAAATGCAGGTTCGTTTCCTCTAAATTCAACATTCCCGATTCCTAGCCAATTAGCGTAATTATTACTTAAGCGTATAACCCGAACGGGTAGTAAGACGCAGTGCTTAATAAATACTAAACAATAAACCCTCTTAAGTTCGAGGCTATTTTAAAATCTTTGTTGCCTCAAGATAAGTTTTAAAAAAATGTCTGTCTAAAGTTAACAAAGGAAGCTAATATGGTGCGCATGCGTGTAATCTATAACAACTATCAAGGAACGAGTCATGGAATGAAGTCCTTCAAATTAGGTTAAGTTGGGATGGGACTAACTATTTTAAGCTTTATAAATCATGTCATAGCTGAGGTAAAAGAGTGCTGGGTCCAGAAAATACTCTCTCTTGCTGAAGTTATAGTGGTCCGCGTACGGAAACCTTTGCTAAAACCTAGGTTTGATCGTGCTTGCGTTCAAGGAAGTGAGGCGCATGCGCGTTTTATCAGTTTTTATTTACTTGTCCGGTTCTTGCGCAGCCTACACTATACGGCTATTAATAAGGATATCTTTTCGTGAAGTCGAGGCTGAATAGAAGGCCAGAAGTACAATGTTCAATCTAAGATGGTATATTAATATTGTAAGTTAAGTGTTTTAGTTTGAATCAACTCTCAAACCCATTCTTGGAACCTTAAGATAAAATAAAACATTTATTGACAGTATTTAGACTTACCCTAAAGAGGATTTCTCTAACACAATTAATCAGAATAACCAATTTATAAAATTAAATCTTTTTTTATTAGAATAGTACGTGATAGAATAAAATATAATACTTGAAAAAATCTAATCATTGCAAAATAAATGTCCTATGGATGTATGCATGTAATTAATGTACAAATTTTAGAATTTTTCTATCTAGTATAAAATAATCTAAATTTAACTTTTATCTTAATTTGTTAAAATTGTAAAGCAATAGTTTGGTCGAAAAATATTCTTCTTTGTTATGGGTCATTTCGAGGAGTTTTTTTGATAAAATATTTACATACCAGGTTTCTAATTTTTTTTTGTCTCTAGCTTACATTTTAAATATATTTTAACCTCATTTGCTATATTAAGTCTTTGAATTATACATATATTTCTTGGTTAAAGATCTGTTTAACGCATTTCTTGTGTTATTATATCAATATTTTAAGCGCCATCTACAATCGATTTTTCAGTCTTTCAAACAAGCTTTTGGTCACCCCTTACCATTTGGTCACAGGGTCGGGCCCACGGAACTATTAAAACAAGTCATTTAGAGAAGGTTGTACAACACCGGTGAAGCCGTACCCAAGTAACACGAGAACTGAGAGATATATTTATTGGCCTCCCTTACACTGCGAACAGGTAAGTGCTAATGAGGACTGGTCCGAGATTCACACGCTCCATTCTTTAAAAAAAAAACTACTACGCCTTACCTTGGGAGTAACAACTGACTAAAGATACATACGTGGATGCGTCAACAATTCTTTTCAGGCTTCTGACACACCTTAAGAGGCCTACATAATAACCAAGGATGAAGAAACCCCAGCCTTGCTCGTCATTTACATGTCACATGACAATTGTATTTTGGGGCCCACCGGTATTTCTTTAGCCAGATAAGATAAGCTCTGTGATGGAAACATTAGTAATTTTAATTTTAATAAAACAGAAGTGATGACAACAAGGTTGGCAGTCGTAAACGACAGAGGTATACAAGTTAACGTTTCTATCAATGACACTGCTAATAGCCATCAGTAGCCCGCTTCGGTGGCCATATGGTCTAAGGCGTCACTCTTGCAGTAGACTAGACTGCAGATGACGAGGATATTGATGTTCGAAAATCGGTCGGTTGTGTTGAGGGTGGCTCTTACGCAAGTGCGGGTACACTTTCTCTAAATATAGCCTTCCTCATCCCTAAAACCATTGGCGTAATTGGTAAGATACGGTGCTAGAATAAAATTAATAGCCGTCAGTAAATGATAGATATGTCTTTGACTTTTCAGTACGGCCCCCTTAAGAGTCTGTCTCACAACCGATTTACTTATAAATTAGTTACGATATTAAACTAGGATTAGAAAAGGTTATTTTGTAGTATTTCGTTTAAGAATAGCGAGTTTGGGATCCATTTGATAGTTTTTTGTGTTAAAACAATGAATTTTTCAATTTTGTTGTATTTCTTAAAATATGGTATAAGGCAGGGGGATATTCAACTGGGGTGCCGCAAGATCGACCAGAGGTGCTTCAAGATATTGAAGGGGGAATTGTTAAGAAAATATATTACTACGAAATAATGAAAATAAAAGAAACTTAATAAAGTTTTGTCTTCTAGTATTTGTCTGAATTGCACTGCCACAGAACAAAATGTGAGACAATAATTGGTTTCCTTTTTATGAATACATATTATTTATTTTTAATGATACTATTACGTTTTAGTGTTCTAGTTTATTTATCTGAAAATATATTTTACTCTAAAACTGCACTTATATATTTCTTCCAGTGTTTTTTTTATTTATAACTTTCACTTAACCCATTAAAGGATAAGTAAAAATGCTTATTTTTATTTTAAACGATTAAAAAAAACTCTTATTTGTTTTATAGGCTAGGTACTTTGAAATATTCCACGTTGGATAAAAAAATAAAAAATGTGAAAAACACTTCAGAAAATTCTTTTGGGTTTGCAATGAGGTTCTTATCCACTTCATAAGGATGCCGCGAGGCTAGTAAGGTTGAGAATCCCTGGCATAGGGTCTCAAATTAACTTTTTTAAAAAAAAGTTACATAGAATCGCACCACAAATCGATGTCTGATTCAAGCAGTGCTACCTATCTAAGTTATATGTTAACCGTGGGATGGTACGGACTTTAAGCTCCAACTTACAGCTATAGGCCCTAGAAAATAAGTTTCACAATCTTTACAGTACAGACAGACAATAAAGACATCTGTAATATTTGACCTATTAAGTTTTCAGGAGTGTCGCTGGTATTTTTCGTTCTCTCTCTTTCTTATACTCACACGCATTTGTCTGAGTGAGACAAGATGACAAATTAACTAACTCATATGGAAATGTCATGAACATATTGTTCTAAACATTGAAATATATAAATAATTTAGTGCTGTGAACAAAACATATCAATAGGTAGCTTTTACCACACAGAATATTGCTTCACAAGAATCGTCTTTGGGTGAAAAAACTTCTTCCTGAAAACTTAAGAAACTTGACATATTTAAAAAAAAAACTTTTTTTTTACTATTAATTGTGTGGATAAAATATCAAAATACAAAGTGAATTTTTTTAAAAGAACCTTTTTAATCTGTCGGTATATTGAAATTGTTTTACTTTTTTTTGTACCGTGTTTTACTAACCATTCTGGTTATAAGCTTATGCACTAGTTACGCTATTGGGATTAAGAAGGCTATATTTAAATAAAGTGTGGCCTCATTAACGTTAAGGGAGGATGGAAAAACATCTAGGAAAACAACCCTCAGTACACGCGACCAATATTTAAACCTCTATCTCTCCATCATCGGCAGTCTAGTCTATTGCGAAAGTAGCGCGTTTGACTATGCGGCCACCAAAGCTGGTAAATCTATTCTTATTCCATTGTAGATCAATTTGATTAGACCTACTTTATCAGACGAGCACGAGGACTGAATGTCAGGATCATCTCGCGTGGTTGGATGGTGATAGGGAGGATGGGACTCAAATTTTTTACTGAGTGTAGTGTGGGTGTTAATTTCATAAATTGCTACCCACTCTCCAAAATACGGGTACAGTCCCTCTAAGTTCTACCGTTCGCATATCTAGTCCATTAGTGTAGTTATTTAATATTGGCTGGTAAACCCTCTTTGGTGGATGCATGGACTAAGACATCATGCTCACCATACACTAGACTGCCGAAGAAGGGGAGATCAGGGTTCGAATCTTGGTCGAGAGTACTGAGGGTGGTTCTACCTAAGAGGTTATCCCCTCTTCCTCCAAACAAATGCTGGTACAATTCCTCTATATTCAACTTTACTCGTCCCTAGTACATTAGACTAATTAGTACGTATGATTAAAGCCCTGATTGCTAGTAGTACGTGGTGCCAAAAAGAAATTGCGGATGGACCTGAAGGATGATGAGATACGAGAAAAACAAACAAAACAAAAAAACAGACATGTACCAACACCCATTTGACCATTTTAACAGAAATATTTCAACACCAACTTGAAAACTTTAACACATTTTTACTAACCCTCATTTGAATTCAAGAGACAGGTGTTGACACTCATTTGACTACTTCACAATTAATGTAACGACACCCATTTGACTACTTATTTAAAAAGACAATGTATTGACATCCTTTTAATGCACCTAGCAAGTAGACGTTTGACTTTTATATGAATGCCCAAGATTTACTTATTTTTAACAGGTAAATAAATCGCTTGCATCCCACTTAACAAATGTTTCGCCTCTGAAATATTCAAACTGAGTTTTGAACCCTATTTCCTAAAAAGTAATAGGGCTGACAAGATCAGCGTTATGAAATGTTAAATTAATCTTTGATTTTTTTTATAATTTTTTTGTTGTTTTTAATTAGCAGCATGTTTTACTAAACGTTTGGGTTATATGTCTATGTAATAAATACACTATTGTGTTAGGGATAAGGAAGGTTTAATTTAGAGGAAGTATACTCACATTAGCGTGTAGGGGGAGTGGAAAAATATTTAGGAAAAGTCACCGTCATTGCACCCAATCGGGATCTAAGCCAAATATACCTGTCATCAGCTGTCTAGTCTATCGTGAGAGTATCACCTTAAGTCGTGCGACCATCGAAGCGGGTTTTTATGTAATTAAACTTTTGATTGACATTTTTAATTAGTCTGATGGAATCTATCATGAAATAAATATACAAATAAGATGATGGTATAAGATCTAAGTTATATAAAATAAAAGAATATAGAACAAAATAAAATGTTCACTTTTTATTAATATTGCTTTACAAACAAAAAAATTTTTTTTTTATAATACCTCTTCAAATACTTTATTCTAAAGACGTATATTTTTTTTAATGCTCACAGTTTAGCGTCCACATATTCAGCGAATGAATTAAATTATGTAGCTAAGTAGATTTTGGCCTCGCTGTTAAAAATCTGTGAAACTTTCATTAGATAAATCTTAAAGTTAATGGTTTTATTAAATACTAGTAGGCCTATTAACATAATTTCAGCTTGATACAACTCTAGTAATCATTGCCGAAAAAAAAATTGTCTGATGAACGGCGGCTTTCTCTTTGAATATATTTTAAATATAAAAATTTAGCCACATTCCTGGTGCAGATATATCCTTTCAATTTAAAACAATAATTAAAATAGTCGAGAAGAATCGCTTCACATTAAAAATAATATATAAAAAAAGAAATCAATAATTGGTAATACAAATAAAGTTAAATAAAAACAGTTTTTATTATTAAAAACATGTGCTTGGAGCATTATTTTTGGGGACAAACTGTCATTTTGATTCAGAAGAAAAGGAAAGTATTTATAGGCATACGTCCAGGCTAGAGGTTGAATAAAAAAATATGGTTTCAGAAAATTAAGAAATACCTACGGTATTCTAATAGTAGCAAAGACATAATTATTAGTATTATATTCGGTTAAGATTGATAACATTTAACTATACTAATAGTGGTATTTTATCGTTGTCAATTATATCTAACAAAAATGAATGCTAGAGATCACATGACTTGACGTATCGATACGTGAAAGTATATTCAGTAAAATTTCTAGGTGTTTTATGAAAAGGGCATTATAGTTCTAGTAACTTTTGTTACTACCAGTTACTGTTCTTCCTATCGTGTTACCTACTATAAGAGGATTCTGGTAGGAAGTAACGTTTAGAAACCCCACCTCCCCCATCAAACAAATTAAGTTTTTTCTCTCCACATTAATAGCATACTAAATTATTAGTTAGTACTCCTTTACAGGTATTCTTACTATTTATGAATAATTTAAGTTGCAGACCACATTTCTTTATATTAAAAAATTGTTTGAACTACTTTATAACTGTCAAAAGAAGCTACTTCCTATTTAAATCGACCTTTACAAATGAACCATAAATACTAAAAAGTAAAAATACATTTTTATATTTAAGTTTTTAAGATAATAATATAAATTCCTTTAACCCCCCTTAAGAACATTGTTACGTTTCCTACTTTTATATATTCATACTTTCACTCCAGTCTGTATCCTCTGAGAAATCATCATCACACACAAATTACACGAACAGGTTCTCATTCCTTACTAGACTGTTAATAGTTCCAAGGAGCGCCGCCAGATGTTCAACCTGACGCGCCGGAATCACCATCTACACGTATTTGACTCGAGGTCTAAATCCGTCCTCGTCGCTCTCGTACTCCACGAGCTGCTGTCTTCCGTCTGGCATCCTCACCCGGTACGATCCCTTGGTCTTTTCTCCTTTGCGGCTTTCCTCGTGGCCGAAGTCGTTACCGGATTCTGGGTCCAACACGTTGTACCTGAAGGCGTAGTCTGGGTCATCCTGTAGAGAAAAAAAATATATATATGTGTGCGTGTGTGCGCGCGCGTGTGCACGTACAATTGTTTTTATATCCATTCAACCCCTTTCCTGCTATCATGCAATCTAAGGCACAGGCTTCGTAGTTTGCAATATATATGTATATAATTATATTTAACCCCACTTCTTAATACCTGTTCGGGCTACGCTTACGTACTAATTATGTATTATATGAAAAAAAAACTCCTTATACTTATATTTTGGGTGGTTTCAAGGGTTAAAATTTGAAAAAAAAAAAAAAAAAAAAAAAAA